>NQII01006344.1:193948-221403 GCA_002778355.1 Clitarchus hookeri
GGGGAATGGGGTATTTCGCGAGCGGCCATTTGTACCGCGTGACCTCGAAACGTTTTCGAATGCGAAGGGGTTGTGTGTACCGACTCCCAACCCGCTCCCGTTTCGTCCTGGGGGATGATGCTTGTGGGGGGGATGGGGGTCATGGTGGATGCTGCAATCGATGTGGCTCTCTCCGGCGTTGCCGAACGACACACGTGGATGGATCGTGTGCGTCCCTCTCTCTGCTACCACCTCCCCCTCATTGTGCACTTCGTCCCCTGTGATGTTGGTCCACGTGTCGGGTATTGTGTGTGTGTCGCCACCCCAGGCAGCCTCGCTGCACAATACCGGTCAGCCGGAGTCCTGCAATTCCTGCCCTCTGAGCCTCGCCCATTACTCGCAGGCAATCACTAAATGAGGCAAATATTCCCCAGCCTACAAATCGCTTCTCGTTCCGTTCGGGAGATGATAAATATAATGACGGTAAGTACAGATTTAATGCTCCACTCTATGTTACATATAGTATACAGATGTCCTGTGCAAACATAAAAGTAACTGGTACGCGTGCATATGCTCAGATTTTCCACAACTATTTCCACCCTATATTTGCAAATGAAACGGAAATGAAAGTAACTTTTATTCCGGGCGAGAGACTCATAGCTGCGTTTGTCTTTAGCGTGTCATTGTAAATATTAACCCAGAACCGTTACGCAGCATTTTAAATATAAACACATACCACATTATAAAACATTTCTTTGTGAATTTAAACACCATGCACGCCTTTGTTTTTGCGGTGCGTTGATATACAGTATGCATAGGAAAACTGGCATATTTGCGTTAAATACAGCAAATTTGTGGATCGAGCGTTATGCTTAGATAGATACAGAATACTTGGAGACTGTGTTACGTGCGAATATTGTTGTGTGACTAACGCAAGAGAAGTCTGAAGGACGAGGTCATGCTAATAACATTTATAGAATTAATTTCTTTAGTACTTAATTTAATGTAAACCATTTCATTTAAATAGAACGGAATTTTATTAGGTTCAAGAGGATGAAAATGTCGTTTTGCAGTACTCTTGTCACAATGTTGCCACTGGTTAGTGTAACCAAAGAAAAGTACAGTGCATTGAGGCCCTGAGCCGACTGACATGATAAATAATATTCCATATCTCACGTTCTTACATTGGTTTACGTAATCATAACACAGCTGTGGGCGCTCAGGGAGAATAGTAGTAATGGGCAGTATGTAGTGCATGTAGTCCGTCGTAGCAATTGTTGGGTGAATAAGAATAATTAGTCAAACTAAGAAGAATAATGAGATTGTTTGATTTGACAGCTCTCTTAGTATGGAATCCTTTCGTCGGTTGGAGCACATGCCACTCTCGGCTCTCGTCAAGGGTCGAACAGAGGAGTAGCATAAGAAACTGAATGCGTGACTTCAATAGCTGTGTTACATTTTAATGAAAATATTTTAAAACAGATTTATATATTATTAATTTTTAACAGATATTAATAGAAAATATGAGGAATCAAATACAAATATATTAAAATTGTTGGTTATCATGAGTTTCAGCTAAGTAGATATACGATTTTCAAGATGACGCTTGACTAGCAAAAATTAGGGAGTTTAATGTTGGCAAACATTTAATTAGTTTCGTAGGAATTGCATGGTTTATTTTGAAACGTCTTTAACATGAAGAAAGTATGTTGACTAAATCAAATATAACCGCTGATAAATACGAATGAAGTATCATACGTAATTAGTATTAATTTATGTTATTGCAGGAAGTTTCAAGGTTATCTAATAGTCAAGCCAGGGTCCCTGAATGTCAAAAACCAAGATGGCTGAGATACAAGTGGAATGACAGTGATTGTACAAGTGTCCAACGTTCCACTTCCAGGAATTCGTGGTTCCGAATATACATTTTAATCATAATGATTATTGAACGATTTTCTTACATTTATTCATTACGAAACTCCTTAACCAGAAATTCGGGACTTAAGTTGATATTTAGGGGGTAGTACTATGACTAAATATGTGTTGTCAGCGACATAAATAAATATTGAATTGAGATCCGGATCCCTAGTTCCAATACTGAGATAATGTATTTCGTATTTTTGGAACATCTCATTCAGGTTTTTGCACAACTTTTTGCCTGCTTATATGGTTTTAAACAATTGTGCTTAATACGAGTTATTTCACCATGCGCATTAGAGATGTACGCTTCCAAAGTCGCAATGCTCAGACTTTGAGAGGCAAAAACCCAGCCAATTAGATTAATCTATAACTANATTAGAGATGTACGCTTCCAAAGTCGCAATGCTCAGACTTTGAGAGGCAAAAACCCAGCCAATTAGATTAATCTATAACTAAAAAAAATTGTTTTATCTTCGCGATAGAAGAATTTTTAGAAGCACGAAGAGAAGGTAAATATATAGAAAATGGATAAAAAGTTTTGTTGTGTAGGTTTAACGAGAAAAGAAAAGTAAGTGAAGAAGTTCCTGGTGAAAGTAACCCTAGTGCTGTAATAGCAATGAGCTAAGAATACCAAAGGACTCAACTGACCAAGAAGTAGGCCTGGGACTGGAGTAGGGTACTTACTTACGTTCGGGAATATGGCATCTGGCAGCAGGAGGTAGCAGTTTTCCGCCATCTTGGTTGGTGCGGCCTGCGGTTATGTCCACCAATATGGTGGACTGCACCAGTCCACCATATTTGTAGGCGTCACAACCAGGGTGGCCATGTTGGTTGGTGCAATCCGCCATCTTGGTAGGCTTCACAGCTAGGTATAGATGCCATGTTGGATGTTCTTCCCCTCCGACATCCCAAGAAAAAATTTTTAATAAAAACATTTCTATTAAAATTTATTTTAATAAACAATATTTTATTTATAAAAATATTTCAATAAAAAAAAGTTAAAAAGTTTTGGCCTGCTACCATCCATCCCCTCGTCACCACAGCACTTAAAACTCCTAACCCCTTCAACAAACCAGTGACCCTTAACCTTTACCCTTGACCGATGACGTTAACTCATGACCTTGATACACGAACTTGACCCATGACTTTAACCTATGGCATTGGACCGTGACCTTGAACTATGACCTTAACCTTAAACTATGACCTTAACCTTGAAATATAACTATAACTCCATTACCTTGGCTTATGACCTTGACCCATGTAACCTTTAAATTAAAAATCGTAAATAATGTAAAACAATTCTTAAAAATCGAAAAACATATATTACATCGCCCACAACCCTAACGAATACCCCCACTCCACCCATCCGCCACCAAATTAATCATTGGCCTTACATAAAATAAATTATCCCTCCAGCCATACCAATCAATGGTATATGCCCATTGGCTTCCAAATTACGACTCTAACACATATTTTGCCAGTATTGGAAACTAGATTGTGCTAGTTATTTCTTTTTTTCTAGCATCTACCACCAGAATGCTTCCATGATGAACATTTCCAAACTTATTTGTCAACAAGCCACTCTTCCAAACTTGGATTATAATTAACCTCTATTATTTCTTTAAGGTCAATATTATAAAAATTAATAAAACCCAACATATTATTGTAACTAATTTTATTCGGTCATCTACAGGATGAGAAAACACATATACACATTAAAATTTTCATTTTTCATACTTTGTATTGTGTATTGCAAGGCTCTGTTCCCCAGTGAGTCCTGATTTCCATAGGTAATAGGTATAATGCTTAAAACACGGTTTTCAGACATGAACTTTGTACTTATATAAAGCAATCTGCTAATTAACCAGTGGTGAAAAGTTTTTTATGTAACAATAATGCGATATATTCTTCGTTTCGTCCTTTACCACCAGAAGAATGATATGTTAAATTTTCTCGTTATTAGTCACACATGATGGCACTACTTTTCCCATAGCATTCAGTGAGTACACATTTACATACACACCAGGGTTGTTGTTCTCAAAGACCCTTATTTGCCGTACAGGAGTCAGAAAATCCAGTTCACTAAACTAAAACTTTTCTCTCACCTCAGTATACCTCTTGTCCACATGCTGCGGACTCGATGACTTAACAAACCCGGCCAATGCTGACCACTTGAAACATTGGCTATCATAGTTGTGGGGATTGATTATGGCATGTTTGTGTTTGTAAAGTCCAGAATATCAACATATGCCGATAGCTGTGAAGGTCCATCCTCTATGTTACATGGAGGAAGCCCCTTGCACATATTCATATGCACCCTTAGACCATCTATCCGTGAAATTGACACACCACACTTCGAACGCGTGTACTTTATTTGAGTGGGACTCTTTGTACAACTGTTGTCGCCGAGTCTGTGACTCCCTCGGGAGGAAGATTTCCAGGCGCTTGAGGTGGTGTGGCAGTACCATGCTATAGTAGCCAAGCCTGGTTACCAAATTTGACCCTAGAAAGGGTGGATGATGCGTATCTTATAGCCTCTCTCCAATCATGGCGACCCAAGGCTCCTCGTGCCACCCCTGGTTAATGCAAATTGGGCTCCACCGCCCATCTCCCTATGAGAACCAGTCTCCTCGTGGATGGTAAGGGGTGTCTGCTATGATGGCTTGGGCCGATAGTTGGTACCTAGGCCCAACCACTTGGTGGGGTGTTGGACCAATTGGTCAATGGGGTCCAATACTGGAATTTCATGGTGAAGAAATTCTATAGTATGGTAAAGGTCAGTGCCCGATGTCAGTTCCTCCAACAGCACTGCTGGTGTATGGATGTGGTGGCGACGGCATGGAGGCAGTGATGATAACATGGAAGAACTCTGGCACATATGGGTCCAGACCTATGGATCTTTACAAGGATGGAAATCTTCCATTCAGAGCGAGGGCTGCTTTTCCCGATTCCCCTATTCCCCGGGAAACGAGGAAGTATGCCACTCCGATTTGAATGCAAACCACCCTCCTCTTCTGGTGGGCATGCATACCATTGGTGAGGCAGTCGGACATTGTAAACCCACTAGTGCTATGGCAAATAAGTGGGAGCACGGGCTGATCGTGTTGGCACCAGAAATTCTCTCTGGTGTACTGATCACTAGAGGATGGACTCGTGCTGGCAGTGCTTAACTCTGTATGATGGAGAAGGTCTGGAGAGATCTCTCCTCTCAAAGAAAGACCCGGTGGTGAGCGGCAACCCACTCTGTTTGTGTCCTGGAAAGATGCTAGTGGTATGGATAGAACCCTGGCTAGACCATATGCTTGGTATCTGATGGTGAGGGTCTCAGAACCTTGTGGTAGGGTGTTCTTGGCCGTACTTGTGAATCAGGTTGGGGCTTTAGATCTGATAAATTCAGGTGCATGGCTGGACCACCTGCGATGAGAGGGTGTGAACCCTCTTCCCCACCGATTGGGCAGTCGTAGCGCAGGATAGCCTAACAGCTAAGAGTGCTATGTAAAATTATAAAAGTACGAAGGCCAGAGGCTCCTTACATTTGCAATATATATTGTCGCTAGAACAAATGTCGATGGGGCAGTTGGTGATGCAGTTGTCACAGCTGAAGAACTGGATGGCACTTCTGCTGGTCCTGTGCCAAACATTCCCTAAGACCCGAGAAATTCTGATAGACACATAGGTGCATCAGCCGAAGAGGTAGATGATATGATGGAAGAGGCCGATGTCACTGCTGGTACCACACCCAAAGTAGTCGATGGTGGCATTGGTACCATGCCCAAAGCAGATGACAGGGGTGATACTGTAGGCAACCCACCTGAATAGGTAGATGGCGATGCTACTATTGGTATGCCACTCAAAGAAGTTGATGGCACTTTCGTAGATACCATTAGCTCTGGAGTATTCGAAGACATCGCAGAGCCAAAATAGGTCGTCAACTATACAAGTTAGATGAGACGATCCAAACTCTCCTTTCGATAAACTGGAGATCCTCCAAAAGGTGTCATTATTTATACCAATTACAACCCCTGCTCCCCTTATTTTTCTTCCCTCCACAACTCATGCCAACACCTTTTTGCTCCTTCCTCCCCCCCACACACAGCATACCACCACAACCCCTGCCTCCTACACAATTGACACACTGCCTGCTTCAACCTGAAGGCATGTGTACATTACCAGGTCCATCTGTGCTATTACCTGCAGGTTTCAGCCTACATCAGTATTACCACAATACATAATTAGGTTACGTAGCATAAGAATTATCTGGACTTTCTTTTTAAAGGTTTCTTAATGAAAAAAATGATATTCTAATTAATAGGTGTAAAAAACTACATTTAAATTATTTTGCGCACCCAATTTATTATACATATAAATACATAAACACCACAACAAAAAATCAGTCTCTGTTCATGTTTTTTTTATTGTTCTTCGGAACCGATGTCGGGGTGACTTATTGTCTAGTCATAGGCAGCAGATTCACAGTCCAAGAACGAGGTACGTCATTTGGGGAGCAGCTGTGCATTCCTCCACGNACCGATTGGGCAGTCGTAGCGCAGGATAGCCTAACAGCTAAGAGTGCTATGTAAAATTATAAAAGTACGAAGGCCGGAGGCTCCTTACATTTGCAATATATATTGTCGCTAGAACAAATGTCGATGGGGCAGTTGGTGATGCAGTTGTCATAGCTGAAGAACTGGATGGCACTTCTGCTGGTCCTGTGCCAAACATTCCCTAAGACCCGAGAAATTCTGATAAGACACATAGGTGCATCAGCCGAAGAGGTAGATGATATGATGGAAGAGGCCGATGTCACTGCTGGTACCACACCCAAAGTAGTCGATGGTGGCATTGGTACCATGCCCAAAGCAGATGACAGGGGTGATACTGTAGGCAACCCACCTGAATAGGTAGATGGCGATGCTACTATTGGTATGCCACTCAAAGAAGTCGATGGCACTTTCGTAGATACCATTAGCTCTGGAGTATTCGAAGACATCGCAGAGCCAAAATAGGTCGTCGAATATACAAGTTAGATGAGACGATCCAAACTCTCCCTTCGATAAACTGGAGATCCTCCAAAAGGTGTCATTATTTATACCAATTACAACCCCTGCTCCCCTTATTTTTCTTCCCTCCACAACTCATGCCAACACCTTTTTGCTCCTTCCTCNCTTATTTTTCTTCCCTCCACAACTCATGCCAACACCTTTTTGCTCCTTCCTCCCCCCCACACACAGCATACCACCACAACCCCTGCCTCCTACACAATTGACACACTGCCTGCTTCAACCTGAAGGCATGTGTACATTCCCAGGTCCATCTGTGCTATTACCTGCAGGTTTCAGCCGACATCAGTATTACCAGAATACATAATTAGGTTAGGTAGCATAAGAATTATCTGGACTTTCTTTTTAAAGGTTTCTTAATGAAAAAAATGATATTCTAATTAATAGGTGTAAAAAACTACATTTAAATTATTTTACGCACCCAATTTATTATACATATAAATACATAAACACCACAACAAAAAATCAGTCTCTGTTCATGTTTTTTTTATTGTTCTTCGGAACCGATGTCGGGGTGACTTATAGTCTAGTCATAGGCAGCAGATTCACAGTCCAAGAACGAGGTACGTCATTTGGGGAGCAGCTGTGCATTCCTCCACGCGAGTGCCTAGTCAGGTTCTGATGTGCTGCTGTTGTTCGTTGAAAAGTTTCGTCAGCTTGCGCAGGGAATGGACAGCCTTACTCGAATTGCACATCGATGATTCCAATTTCGTTTTTGCACAAGTCGCTCAACCATATTTTCTGCTCGGACCCCACCACATATACCGGTCCCTACGGATACTGCATCGGCAGGTCGTGCAGCATGTTTTCCACTTGGAGGTACGGAATCTTGCCTTTGTCCCACTCCGGTCCGTGGTGGTACTTGGTCGGCCAGTCTTTAGTTTTCTTGATTTTCTCGTCCAACAGTTTCCACAAATAAGCGGGCGGATGGAGCGCGCGCTCATTTTGCCATCGTCATCCTAGGACACTGCGATCTCCTATAGCATGTAGCTGCTCTAGCTCTGGATGCCTTGCAGATTACAGTCCATGATGCTGTTGTCTATGCTCGAAGCTGACTAAACAGATATCGCTTACAGCCCATCGTATTTATACCCTCTGCAGCATTAACGAAAGTATCTTGACGACTTTGTCTCTACAATTGTACGATGCGAGTCGGTCGTGAAGTATCAAGCAGAAATTGTACATGTGCGGGGGAATATTTACGTGTATTGTGAATTCGATCCTGCAGTCGATTACATTCGAACAAATATACTCGTCCTGTTACTCATGTCAAACACCATGAGTGGGGCCAAACTGTTGAAGGTACATGGGCTCAGTATCGGGGATTAGGGGTCTCCACAATATGTATTTTGGAATTGAGCACACATTTGAAATGCCAGCTGTAACTGAACATTTTCAAAGTTCATGTTCATTTCAATTTATGGAGCACTTTCACTATTTAAATATACTTACACATTTTCAATTTGACATGTGTCGAACTGCGAATGGCAAAGCTGGACTTCACGATTCAGTTGATTCGCTGGATTGCGGGTAATCTGGGGTAGGTATCGAGAATCCACGACCTGAAATCCAGATAGATATTTTTGCCATCTTTCACATTATTCAGCATATTAATTTGTTGGGTATACTCAGCTGAACGTGAGGCAGCATCCATTCGATATATTGTAGCTTCAGTTCCACTGCCACCTGGTTTTCTCCTGTACCCACTATGGCATTTGTGTGTATGCAGGCTAGGAGCAGTACCAGTTTCTGCTTCGATTTGATGATAATTCATTTGTAGCCTCCGGCGAATCCCAGTAACATCGCTAGGAATGAAGATGTTGAATTTCCCTCCAGGGTATATAGGAACACTGTAATCAACTTCTATACCCCAGCCTCATCTTGACTGCAGAAATTTCATTTGGCATGATTGAGAGGTAATTTTTTATCGTGGTCATTATGCCGGCATCTCTCGTCTGGTCTACCTCGACACTGTTGAGCAAATACATGATGCGATCGATGAGGTGGATAAAACCATTGATTATTATTTTCGTCGATGCCAGGTCGGATCCATCTTATTTCGTCAGTGTCTCCTGGAATAGCAGGGATGTCTGACAACGAAGAGTGCAGATATCTTGGTGTTGGTTCCCTATCCGATCTTCCGATGGTAACATGTATGGTCCGAACAGAAATTGGCTGGTATGCATGTAGATCCACTTTCGTGATACTGTATTAAAAACATGATCGACTTGTCGATGTTTATGCAATCTTCCACGGTGATCGACCTAGGAATCAAGACTGCGAAGGAAAATCTTGCTGGCACATGTTAACACCTTGGTGACCTGCAGCGTACTGATTGCTGGTATGATGTGCTGCTTTATTTTATTTATTCTGGTCATCTTAAATCTTATTCCTATCTTCTCAAATGCAAGCATAGTGTGATTTCTTTGTTTAGAAAGTTCACAAACTCTCTGCGCTGGTCGGGGATCTTTACTACCACCTCGTGTGCTCTCTTCGCGATGACCGGAACGTAAATTATGCTTTGCAGTGCCACGACTAGTTTATAACCTGCAGGGACCATCGGCGAAAACTCGTGCAGAGTATTGCTTGGCCTACTGTTGAGATATGTACCACTCACCAAATTGTGGTTTATGCATACCACATTAATAGGCAAGATGTTTACAGGTAGCGACGATTCATGGATTTAGCCAGCTTCGTATATGCATAGCTCGTACCCCAGCATCATTGCCATGGACTCCAATTTTGTAAAGTCAATATACTATTTGCTACATCTGATGGCACTCTTCAGAGTATTGGAATTTCCACATAGTTTGAATTCTGTGTCAGGATACAGAAAATCTTCGATGTACCTTGTAATGTCGTCTAATTTGTAAGAACCCACTGGCAATATTACCTCGTACAAGACATCACCACTTTTCACGAGATACATCTTGCAGTTTTTCATCGATGTTTGCTATCGCATTGTAGGTTTGAAAATCGACCAAAGCTAGGCACCATTCCCCTCCAGGTCATGTGGAGGAAAGTGTACAGCACACAGCTTGGAGCTAATAACCTTCAAGTTAAGCAATATAGACAGTCTGTTCTATGTGAATGGTGAGGTTCCTGGTGTAAGTGAGTGTATAGATTGCACCCACATTGGCATTAGGAGACCAGGTGAACAGTTTGCCGAGTTCTACCATAATAGGAAAGGATACATGTCTCTCAATGATGAGGTAGGTTTGCTGGGATGTGCACGACATTATTGTTTTATGTCAACAATTGATGTACAGGACTCTGTGTGCAACGTTTTTATGGATATATAACTGNTCAATGATCAGGTAGGTTTGCTGGGATGTGCACCAAATTATTGTTTTACTTCAACAATTGATGTACAGGACTGTGTATGCAACGTTTTTTTGGATATATAACCGTTAATAACAATGTTGGAAATTAATTTTAAATACGCCAATACAAAAATATTCCTGTCTGCTAGCATTCATAGTTATTAATATGATTGGTAACATTTTTCAATTAAATATGTTGGTTGTCTCAGGTCCTAAACTACAGATCCTCGACATTGTGACTAGGTGACCCGGCAGTACTTACGACTCGAGGATTCTCAATAACAGCAGGGTGATGACCCATTTTGAAAATCACTTTCTGCCAGGAATACTGCTGGGAGACAATGGCTACCCTCAACTGCAATTTCTCTTCACTCCATTACTGGTCCCAACAACAACTGCAGAAAACCGGTACAACGCAGTAAATAAGAGGACCGGGAACACAGTAGAAAGGCTGTTCGGAGTGTGGAAACGAAGATTTAGAAGCTCGGGCCAACGAATACGAACAACCAGCAGGATCATCTCTGCATGTGCCGTGTTACATAACATTGCAGTTGCTCATGGAGAACCACTTCCACCTCCTCCGGCTGAAGAGGATCATTTCATGCGTTCCGTTCCTATGGAGAATGCTGCACCACGGAATAATCGTGGAGCTGAAGTCAGTGCTATATTCATTCAGCAAAACTTAAACTGAAAACCCCTACTGTTTTGTATGGACATTCGTCATGCATATTTGCCATACATATTTAATAGCTCAAAAGGAAAGAAGAAATCACTGACCCGATTATGGTTATACATTCTGTGCCAGTTCCCATATCACCTTAGAAATTTACCACTGGTGGTAAACATCTGGAGGTACAGTACACAATGCGCTACTCTTTATTTTACGTGGCGAGTTCCCCAGGAGCCCTATTACCATGTCACATATATGCACACAATGTTAAATCATAAAAACAACTTCACAAGTAGTTTTTACAATACAGCGTCATTTGCTTCTGTGAGGAGCGTCTTGTGCAGCTCGTGCAGTTCCTCAGCATGTCGCATCTGCTGCATATGAAGCCCTTCTCTGCGCTCTTCTGCTCGCAATTCGCATCAAACTGCCTGTTCCTCACGTCGCACTACCCGAGCGGCCTCTGTTTGCTCATTGGAAATACTCTGTTCTTCAGCCTCTGCCAATGTCTTGGTTGCCCTCATTTGAAGCCTGTGTTCAGCCTGTTGCATAGCTAGGAATTTTCGTGCACGCCTGTCTGAACGCTCAAGGTTTGAAACCCTAAATTCCAACTCCACGTCTATGGTTGGTGTACGTCTAGAGCTTTGCCTAGCACGTGGATCAGATACAGGTGTTGGTGGAATAACGCTCTGAGAGGCTTCTTCTGGTGTACTCACTACCAGCGATTTGCCAGAAGTAGATTCATCACACTTGGCATTAGTGACGTAGACTTCCTCGCTAAACTGTAGCATAATAGTTTCTACACAAGTGCCACCTTCTGTAAAAACTATTATGTCACAGTCGACTGCATAATTCCACACAATGCGGAACCCCGCTCAAAGCTTTTTCCAACTCAGGATCTGTGACAGGATATTCGACAAAATGTCCTTCCCCAGTGACCATTCATTGTCTTGTGGCAAGAGCAAGGGTTTTCTTCCGCTGGGTTTTCTCATTGTCCCAGCATTCCTTCAGCTGGGCAGTGTTACATTGCAAATTATAACAAAGAGTACGTTATTTTAAAACAGTTATTACATAAAACAATTTGGAGAGCAGTGACACCACAGGAAGGGCTGACAACACACGACCAATACATAACTCCGTTTCAATGATCACAAAGTGAAACTTAACACAGAACATGCTAAACCACGTTTGTAACGAGTTTAATAACACACACACACTACTTTCTGTGTGTGCTGTTTTCTGTGCTAAATCAGTTGTATCCCCGGCTATAGCAAACATATGGCATGTATCTGCTCAATTGGATAGTACACAAATAGTAATATTAATGTACATCGTAATGTACAATATACATTATAAAATTTGACATGCATCAAAGGTTTCTTACATGATGCAAACATACTTCTTTCAAGTGTGCTTCATTGTTACAATGTCAGCATTGCAATAATACATATTTGCCTATTATTTATAGGTTACTTATACAAATACACTGAGGTTGTGTTTGGCATTCACACGTATTTTGGTTGTAAAATGTGGCCATAGTTTGCCTAATCTTTCTGATGTTATTGCAAACCATTCGCTTTTAATGACTGACCTAACAGCTACTATTATCCCGTGTAAGTATTTAGGATTGTAGAATTATGGTAACAGAACATCAAACGTTTCCCTAACACATTTAATTACGAGCAATGCACTGCTTACCATTTGCAGGTCTAATTGTTTACATTTATATTACAGATGATTCTGCGTATCAACCAAATGAACTCAAATGCAATATAATTCCGTACCTTGGTAACGTCAGGATGCGAATTGAATTCGCATTTTATTTGGGCCCATACCTTCTTTATGGCAGTCAAGTTTATGTAATCAGTTTTCTTATTTTCAATAACTTTCACCCAAGTACTAACGAGCGCAAATACAATGCTTCGTTCATTCTGTGAAAAACACTCAAACTTTCCAGCGGATGCCATTTTTCAGATCAAAATAATATATCACCGTTTACTATATAGGAACATTAGGGTAAACAATACTGCACTTTTTCCTATTGAATGTTAACTATGACGTTTCCATGACGTCACTAATGTTCGAGTGTATCCGGTACACTATACGCCTTCCTCGCTAAAAGGACGCGACAAGCGTTTCCCTTTGGCAAGGAAAGCAGCGACGAAGCCTTTTCGCGTATCTGCAACGTACTTTAAGAAAAGGAGCTCTGCCTTCCTTCTGGAAGGAAGCCTTGAAGAGCAAGAAAAGAAGCATCTATACATATGGCTGTGTGTGTATACATATATGTCAAACATTTTTACGTAAGTACGTTTGTTCTCTGTACAATTCTAAGTTTGACAGATCTGGACAAAATATGGCAGGGATTCCCCTTCAGTACCCAACTTAAAAATGCTGTGTAGGCCAAAACGGGTTCCGGTTCCCCAATGCGCCTGAAACCATTAAAACGCGGTCGTGCATCTCTCATTGACCTATTATACCCGGGAAACGACAGGTAGTTATTCTAGTTCTTAATAAAACCCATTGCAGTCAATACGTTCACATAGTTGTATAACGCCAGTTAAACAGTCATAAACTGCTGCAAAGTTCGTCAGTTAAAACAGAATACTGCAAAATTCGTTATCTTCAAAAGATTTTTTATGCTACTTGTATTCTGCCGATACATTTTTATACTCTTGGTGGTCTTGTGTAAAATTATATTTTTTATTGAATGAAAAAGTAACGAAACCTCTATATTCATTACGTGTGAAATGCTTATTTTTCTGTGATTCCTGAAAAAATATATTTGTTATGATATAACTAGTTTTGAAAATGGGCGACTCAGTTCTAAACGTATATAATTCCTTGTAGCCACGACTAAATTTGTATGATAATTTTCGTAACATAAACATACGCTGAAATATATTAAGCGCGTCCCTGGGAGGAAGTGTTAAACGAATGTTAAGTTAAAGGTTGTTCATGAAAAAGTGAGAATTTTTGAAATCAACATTTGAGAAATGTCACTGCCTCTACCTGTATATATTTTAACGGTCGCACTGAGTGGCATGCGTCCTTGTAGAGTTGGTAACGAATGAGGGAAAGTAGTTCCATATCTTAGTGTTCAAATAAAAGTGTTAGGTAAAGCATTTATGAAAAGAGAAATTATTTTTTTTTTAAATACATTTGAGTGTAACATTTGGCATATTTGTAAATTTCTTACTTTTGTAATAATTTTGCAGTTTAATTTGACCAACTCGGGAANACGAATGAGGGAAAGTAGTTCCATATCTTAGTGTTCAAATAAAAGTGTTAGGTAAAGCATTTATGAAAAGAGAAATAATTTTTTTTAAAATACATTTGAGTGTAACATTTGGCATATTTGTAAATTTCTTACTTTTGTAATAATTTTGCAGTTTAATTTGACCAACTCGGGAAAAAAGTGATTAGGCCCGTGGCAGTGTTGATATTGCGTATAGCGGAAGAATACATATTGTGCAAGTAAGAAGATCTCAAGCAGGCCTTTCACAAGTTCTCAGTTTACCGTGAACAGCCTTTGCAATATGTTAACACCATGCCGATAGACCAACGCGATGTAACACATATTGGTATTTTACAACAATTATTACCATTTACTCATTTACGCAGCGTGGCGCCGCTTACTAGAAGCCTGTTTTGCACGTACCTGGGCAGTGATGTCGGGCTCCTGGAAAACAAAGTTGCTGAAGTATAGACCGTGGAACAATCGAGTTTCGGAGAGAGCGGCTCGACGGCGTAGCTCGGCCGTAACTCGCGGCGACGCCTTAATGGAAGCGGCACGGATCTGAGAATTACACGGGCCTGTAGCGAAAGATGACGGGCAAATTAGGAACAGGCACAGGAGCAGCTGTGCCTCGGGAGAGCCGAGCGAGACGGAACATCTTTCCTCCAGGAAGGCTCGAGGTGACGATCAGTCGGATCAAGAACAGCTAACGGAGTTATGAAAAGTGTTCACGTTTAGACGCATACTTGTCGCGGGAATTGTGCCTTTACAGACGAGTAAAGTCCATTCGCGGTTTCTTCACGCTTTTTAAACCAAACCATTGTAAAATTACCCCATGCATATCGTGTTTCTTTGTTTCCTAAGCATGCGAAATATCACAACCGTATTGTACTTCTGTTTACATAAAAATGCCTTATTTTAGATTAAAATTAACATTTACTTATATTCTGTCTATAAATTATAATATTTCATTTATAATTCACATGAATAAAACAGGAAGAAAATAGGTGTGGTTGGTATTGCCTAGAAATATATAGTTATTATGGAAAATATTATTACACTGACTACACAAGAATGCAATGCCTTGTGTCCTAATTGTAATTTTCTATAGCTACTTTGTAAAGCTTCGTTTGCATGAGGCGGAGGAAAGTCTTGTTAGTAGAAATTTAGCAGGGCTTCAGAAAAGTTGGAAGTAACCTTGATTGAACTATACCATAATATTACCTCCTAGAAGTGAAGAATGTATAGCGGGGTTCGCTCAGACGGCGATAAAGTCTATTCATGGTTACTTCCAACTTTTCTAAAGCCCTGCTAAGGTTTACTTCCGGGATATTTCTCCGCCTCATGCAAGTAAAGCTTAACGATATCTAGGAAAATGCACCAAAGGGACAATGCACCGCATTCCTGAGCACTTAGTGTAATAATGTTTTCCATAAGAACTATTTATTACTAGGCATTACCAACAAACCTATTTTCTCTTTGTTTTTGTGCATATTAGCTATGAATAAAATAATATAATTAATATATAGAATTTAAGTAAAAGTTTCATTCGACCAAAAATAAGATACTTTTAAGTTAACACAAGCATAAAACGCTTGTGTACACATTGCATATTTAAGAAACAGCCGAACACGTTTTACATGGGGTGATTATTCAAAGATTTAAGTAATTAAGTGAAAAAAACCGCGAATAGATTAAAACTGCGTAGGTAATTCACTAACCCCTTAATTATGCGATCCAGCTTCGACTACCGGTGGGTGTCTCTGCCGATAGTTGCATGTGGGAAATGTGGCGGACGTTGCTGTTGGCCGGCGATTTTCCTTGATGTGCTCTACATATTCACGTTCCTTGCGTTCTGTTCATACTCAAGTTCCGTTTCACTTCATCTCCACGTGTCCTTTAAATACCTCGTGGGTTAAGCTTCTTCAGAGTCTCTTAAAACATTTTGTTTCGGATACAAAAAAGATATACGAATTTTCGTCTACATTTTACATGACAACTGCACAGCAGTGGTAACAGTAAACTATCAGCATATTTACACAAAGAGTTACAGAGTATTCCTGCATTCCGCATTAATGAAGATAACTACTTACTGCGACTCGCTCACTGTCCTATCTGAACTGTAATTTTTTCGCATACATAATACACACACACGCAGAACGAGAGAGAGAAAGAGACCGCTGGACGTTTCACTAAATTGATTCAGATTTAGAACACTACTATAGTTTCAGTGCCTTCATATTCGGCTAGTTCTCGAAAGTTTCATGAAAATCTACTATTTTTTTTTTACACTACGACCTTATTGCAAGTACAATTGTAGCGTAATGAACGTATGATAATCAGTAGGATTCAAACACGCAACTGGCTCCCGGCAGGTAAGGAAGTAGCTGACCCCCCACACCACTGGACGCAATCGTGGCATAGCTCGTGATTATGATTGATGACGCTGCTGTCAGCCGCCCAGAGAGCGGTTTGATGTTTAGCCGACGCACATATATGGCTGTCTTCTTTGGAGACCCACAATAAGAGCTTATATTTCGCAGTAATATGTGGATTACTTTGGTGGCTGACATTAATTAAATTGAATGGATAGGAATGATACTATATAGTTGGTTAGTTTTATTCTTATAGGTCTGGGCTACTCAGAGTCTTAATCTAGTGAGTGGGAAATCAGGATAGTACTACAGCGGCATTTTCCTGGAATGTAAATTAAATCTATTTGGGGAATACCATTCGCAATTCAGCCTGCCGGGAGCAAGCCCTCAACAATACAGATGGCAGTGAGACGTGCCGTGCCAACTTATGATATAGTAAGCTCGCTCCAGCGAATAGGAACAACTGCGGCTACCTTAATGTACGTTACGTGTTTTTCAATGGTAAACATTGTGATTGCATATATTTATATCGTTGTGGTGAGACTGTTTCACCAAGTCAGCCCCTATTGTCATTTCGGGTAATGAAGTGAGATGCTAGTCGGTATTTTCAATGTCGACGATCAACTGTGAAGTTTGCTAGCACAAAACAGTTGCATAGTTCTTCCCGGCTGTAACAAGTACGAAAATATCGAAGGCTGTAGATATGTAACCATTTATGAAACTCAGCCAAGCTGTTTCTTATATTCTGTCGTGCTAAACATTTCGATATGTTTTCAAGAAACGAGGTTGTGTTTACAAAAAATGAACTGATGAATTCAACATATGAGGGATCTATCCCCTCTGACCAAGAAGTGGGGGTGTGGTTTCCTGCGAGATTTCTGAAGCTCTCACAGACGGGTGCAATGCGGGTCACGTTTTCGTAATGTAACAGTACTCGATAACGTGATAAAACAATAAGCTACATGCCTCGATCATGCAGACGCGATAACGACGTGCAGAGCTGGAACAGCTGCTAAGGTATAAGGTTTCTGAAAATAGAAGCGGATGTCTGTGAAGTGAGTCACATATCTCATATCGCGAATGGTCTCTTTTAGTTGTTCTGGCGATTTTTGTGGAACCCCTCGTCAACTTTGCGAAATAAAAGTTTCTACTGTATTGTTACAGGCACCAGTATTACAAGGAGTATAAGGAAACGGACGTCCTTGACAAAGAATTTTGTGTGCCGACTATTATCTATTAAGCTGCATTGCTCAAAGTGCCAGAAAATTTGCTGTCAGATTTGAGTGAAGCTATTTCATGCAAATGGGGGTTTGAAGTACTTTGCAATATTTTATTACAGCAGGGTGGTACCCAAGTCGCTATTTCACGTTTGGGTATGAAAATTCTTGAAAAAATGTCTAAGTTATACGCAGACGATTGAAGGGTTCGTGTGAGAAATAATACGGTTAGTTGGGTATTTGGTAGCCCGTGTGACGAGGCCATGTTTTACAATTATCTTGCCGAGCAATAACAGATTCTTTTCGTTTGAAAAAAATCTGCAACATTTGAAAGTACTGTTAGCGTTAGTTTCTCAGGTTGAGCTAACCATAGGGGACTGTCATAGCAGGCGAGAAGTAGTGGTGACCAAGTTAAACCCGCAATGTAAATGCTGTTCATGCACGAACCACGATAGCGAAAAGTGCTTCTTTAAAGACAGCTCCATTAAAAAGAAGATAACGAGTTTTGTGCAAATAGGGGCTAAAGAACACATTGGAAAATACATGAAAAAGCCAAAACATAAGCATGACGCATGTACACAGGCGGACGAGGAGAATGGGTCACGTCAACATGAAAGTAAAAATGGAAAAGTGACACATTTTCCGCGTGTGTGTTATGTTTGCGGAAATGGAGGGCATTTACAGTACTCGTGTCCCTTTAAGAAGAAATCGTTGGGCATAGGCAGTGTGGATCAGTTTTCGTCCAGGAAAAATAAACTGGCATTATTATTTGTGACATTGCAAATTGGCATTTCGAAAGTAACAGCGTTTATTGATTCAGTCGCTTCCACGTCATTACTGAATCATGAAATGTGCAACCAATTTATGCGCGAAAATACCGTGGGAGTAGTACATGTTTCGCCAGGCAAGAACATCACATTTTCCATTGCTAATAGTTTAGTAAATTCGCAGGCTGTAACAACCATGAAAATTAAGGTTGAAAAGTTTTCGTGGAAGATGCAATATCAGCTGTTTAAAGATTTATCGTATCCGTTCATACTCGGTATTGATTTGCTGGGTAAGACACAGTGTTGTGTAAATGTGAAAAATTAATTCTTGCATTTTTGGGTTTTCTCCTTAGTCTCCTGTTCCGATTGTAAATAAGCCACCATACTGATGGAAAGTGCAGATGGTTAAGTTAGGGGAACAGTTGGAGGCAGAAATATAAAACATTAAAACTGAGTTTGATGACGTGGTTACAACGCAGTTGGGTTATTACAACAAAAACCCGATAGTGCTGACTTTGAGAGATCACGAGCCTGTGTTTTCGGTCCCATACAGAGTGCCTCCGCTTAAGGTCCGTATCATTAAACAAATTTTGGCAGAATTGAAACGAGACAGTATTTTTGAAGACTTGTGCAGTGCTACGCGAGCACGTGTTTTCTCATTCAGAAAAAACCAGCCAGGGAAATGCCATCCCATTAATGACTATAGTTTAGTCAATGAGAAAATTTATATTTATCCATATCGAATTACGTTATTAGACACAGTGTTTCATTATTTGTGTAAGGCCAGATATTTCACCATTTTGGACATTAATTCTGAGTTTTTGCAATGTGAGCTACATCAAATTCTAGAGAACCTTTGGCTTTTTGTACCCCGTGGGGTTTTTATCAGTGGACACAATTGCCGATGGGGGTCAAATGCAGCCCTCAAGCCATGTTGCGGGTTTTGTATAAAGTTTTAGGAAAATGACTTCATGACTTTGTGTTCACGTGTATTGATGATGTGTGCGTATGTAGTAACACCTTAGTGGAGCACCTGGCCAACATACGTTTAGAGTTAAAGGCTTTCAAGTAGCTGGGTTGACAGTGAATCCTGACAAATTAAGTTGTGCAGAACCGCATGTCAGGTATCTAGGTTTCATAATTTCCGATGGTCAGTTGCATACTGACCCAGAGAAAATTAAAACTATTGCGAATTTTCCAGTTCCTAAAAATGTGAGAGGGGTTCGGCATTTTTTAGGCATGGCAGCTTTTTACAGGAAATTTATACAGAATTTTTTTTATTATTACAGGGTCTTTCAATTTGTTAAAGAGGAAAAGCACAGAGTTTATGTGGGGTGACGACCAACAAAAAGCGTTTCAGACGTTAAAAGACTGTTTCACACAGCTGCCAGTATTGCAATTGCCAACTTTTGATGATAAATTTTATATTCATTGCGACGCAGGTTCTGTTCCTTTAGGAGCGGTGCTCAGCCAGAATAAAGGCAGTGATTTTGTTGCCGTGGCGTATGCTAGAAAACTTTTGACAGCTGTGCAGCGGAAGTACACCATCAAAAGTGTGTCTAGCTTGCATATGGCGAATAGAGCATTTTATTATTATTATTTAGATCACGCGCCGTTCGAGTTATTTACCGACAACCAAGCTTTAGGTTGGCTGTTGAAATCGAATAAACCAGCTGGACGGTTGGCGCATTGGCATGTAATACTACCTGGCTTTAAATTTGATGTTCACCATATTAAGGGCAAAGATAATTCGGTAGCTGACGCACTATCGCATATGTTTTGCAGCAACGAGTTTGAGGTGAATGTAGGTGATCCGAATGAACCACAGAAAATTAACACAATAAAATTAATAGTGTGAGATAATATTTAAACCACAGAATGTTTAAATACGTTGCAAAATTTTCCTGATATTTTTGTAGATATTAAAGAACACCAGAAAAATTACGTAGAATGCTAGTAAATAATGGCAGATCTAGCTCAGTCACGTAACGTATTTTTTAACGGGTTCAATAGAAAATGGTCGAAAAAAGGGAAATTTAGCGTGTTTGTACCGGATAATTTAACACCAATGGTGTATAAGTGTTACCACGAGTCCTTTTTCCGAGGGCATGTAGGCCGAGATAAAACCATTTCGCGTTTAACTGAGATTTTTACGTGGCCTGATGTACGAGAAGACACTGAGACACACGTAAGGGAATGCAGTGCGTGCCAGCAACGCTGGCCGAAAAATCAAAAGTAGGAAGGAAAATATTGCGAGTCTCCCGCTAAGTTTGTATGAGAAGTGGTCTACCTGGATGTTATGGGACCTTTGCCGTGTAGTAAATTTTGTTACGTCTACGTGTTGGTTGCGATCTGCAGTTTCAGACTTTTCAGTTTCTTTTTTCCGTCGAGAACAATTAAAGCTGTCGAAATTTGCAAGGCAATATTTCATCATCATCTCTTTTGCGTTTTTGGGTTACCTGCGTTTTTGGGCTACCTGCTTTTGTAGTCACGGACAATGCATGTCGCAAGAGTTTCGCGACTCAACATTGACGTGGGGAGTGAAGTTAATAAATACGTCGCCTTACTACCCGCAGGCGAACTTTGTGGAAAGAGTCAACCGGAAAATTAAAGTGGCCCTGCGTTGTTTCCAGTTAGGAACACACACACACAGAGAGAGAGAGAGAGAGAGAGAGAGAGAGAGAGAGAGACCATTTTATACAATCTTGTTTTGTATTTTAACAACGTAATATATAGTTCCCACAAGTGAACTCCATCTGGAGTCTTTTTGGGAAGGCAACATTTACATCCAATTTAAATGCACTGTCATTGCAACCATTATATGTGGGAAATGTAGCTAACAGAGATATGTTAAAATTTTGGGAAGAAGTTCGCAAAATTTACTTGTTCACCACAAGAAAATGGAAGACAAGATGAATTTACAACGTAAATATGTTACATTCCTTAGCGGTATTTTATTATGTTTCAAACGCAATTTCTGAGCTCTAAAATTGATTATTTTAGTTCAAAGTTAGCGCCGCAGTGGACCGGATCGTTCAAAATTGTGCGATTTTTAACACCAGTTACTGTACTTGTTTCTGAGCTACAATTTCCACATAAGAATTTAAAGTCCATATTAGCCATGCCAAAAGATTATATGGTAAAGTGGATTAAAAGAGCCCTACCTTAGACCTATGCAAATGTGGATTATTGTGTGTTATTTAATCCCACACAAATTTAATATACATATTTTTTAGTACGTACAAAATATTTTATTTAATGTGTAAAGAAAATGCTAATGAATTCAATGAAATTAATTTCTTGTTAAATTTCAAGAATTATAAATTATAAGTATTTAAAGTAATATGTCAATTAAGCCCATAATGCCCAGTATTATAGGAAAGTGTTGTAAAAAAAATAACATTTGATATGAGTCGGATTTATTTGCGTCGTCCTTGTGTGTTTGAGGAACCCAGAAAGATTGTCCAAGAAGAAAAGAAGGTATATGAGTGAAAATGTGAGTTTGTGCTGACGACCCGAATAAAGTCCGTATGTAATGATAGAATTTCTGTGATTTCGTGCAAAAGCATTAGGCCTAAGTCTAACCATTTTCCCTTCTGTGCAGTATTGTTGCTTAAGTGCTTGAAGGTAGAGTTCGATATATTATTTTAATACTAATATTATGTAGACGAACTCTTTGGAGAATTACTTGAATTTTTCCATTTAATTAATTTTTCTCCACTCTATGATATACAGACAGCCTGGAAATGAGTACCTATTTTCTTAAACCATGCTTAGACCTTTAATATGGAGAAGGTCTATTCACGTATGAATTAAGTGCCGACAACTTGTCTCTTAGAAGTATATTTATTTGTTATTATATTTTTCAAGAAGTTTCGCATCAGGAATGTCGAACTCTCCTACCATGAATTACTTCCAAACTCAGCTGTCATTGTTTCTGCCACACTCCCTTATATCGATGGAGAAATCGATACTCAAATCCCTAAAGCACAACTGAGAATTTATTCGAATAATATAAATAAGCCAAATTAACTTTACCAAAATACTTTCTGGCGAGGTGTTTTCTATATATGACATTAACACAATTTTAGAAAACAGTGTTTCTTCAAACTATTGAGCACGTATGATTATCCTGGACGTATTAGCTTATCAACCAGGACGGTTGATTCAGCTTACTGTATATGTAGTACAAATGTGATATTTAGGGGACCCTAGCTTCAAGAGGGTTTTAAGCTGCTAATTAAGGCAGACGGAGTGCGCGTAGAGCAAAATAAGAGTGCCTTGATTATTATTTTTGGTAGAAAAGTACTTTCCAAGTCCGGCTATTCCTGGAGTATAGCAATAAGGTTACTATGATGTTTTACGAGATATTCGTGTTCCAAAGTGCTGCAGTGCAAATTTACAGCAAAGAACAGCCTGTATTAAGTTTCAGATGGCAGCAGTTTAATTTTATTTCTGCGTTATTTGTTTAAGACCTTGAAGATATTGTACTGCTGAATTTGCTTTGAACTTTGACCACACTTCCCTCAGAAACGGAGTTGAAATGTATTTAGCAATGAACTATATTATTTGAGCTAAACCTAGTTATTGTTTAGATGGGCTGATAAGGTAAACTAACGCGAGGGAGAATTAAACTATCCCTTGTATTAACGCACTTCACTATGCTACCAATTGTCAACCATTTTAACAATTTTAGGAGTCGATCTTTCTATTGAATTTGTACTGCAAACGTTATTTTTGCCAAACTCTGAGTTTATATGTTTTTCATTAATTTTTTTTTAGACAATTCACTTTAAAGTGAGCAGATTTAGAAGTTCTCTAATTTGGAATAATAGTCAATAAATAATTCGATTTTAGCCTTAGACGTTTTTCCGAGTGCGGTGGAATATACACACACTGTGTTTATTACATAATGGCAATATTCATTTTAAAAGATTGTCAAAGTGTAAAATGTGGCTGAAAGGAAAAAGTAACTAGCGCCTCAAAAGTGCTCACTTTACCGTGAACAGCATTTAGTAATAATTAAATACTCCTCGATCTTTGAATTGTGTTTTGGTTGGTTGTTTGTGCATTAGCATAAATCCTTCTAATTACTACAGAGTCTCTCATGTGTTCTGTATTGATTGGAGTAGGTGCTTTCGAAGTATAGTAAGTTCATGCAGATAACTACACAATTAGTACACACACTTATACACGAAACACTTCAATGACGCCGTACGCGGGGCCTAATAATATACACACATCATAAAGTTCAGTGCTAACACAACCGTGGGGCTTTTCCCACTTCTACCACCAAAACCTCACAACTTACTAAAACAGTTCAGTGGCAGCCCATTTGTGGGGCCAGAGCAGGGAAGTCAGTAGAGACGGATTGTTCGGGGTTTTCTACTGGTTAAGTATATGGATATGAGGAGTAGAATACCCTACTTTCTAAGAGAAACTGCACCCATTGACTACAGGCATTTTGAGTACACAATTTTTAACATGAATGCAGAACAAGGACAGACACGTACACAGCCTGGTAGCAATAACACAGAGGTACAGCAGGTCCCACAATCCCAAGACCAAGATGTTCAAATTTATACCACACCTGAATCTCCAGCCATGTCAGTTACTCAAGAAGATACCAGTGCACAGACACCTATTACACAATTAACAGCAATGATAATGCAGCTTCAGGAAAATATGGCACAACAGCAAGCCACATTGCAGTAAAATATTGCACAACAATTTGAGAGAGAACTAACACAACTGCAAGCCACATTACAGGAGAAACTTGCACAAGAAATGAGGCAGTCTAGGGAGCAACAGGCTGCACTGTAGGAAACCCTTACACTGGAAGNCAGGAGAAACTTGCACAAGAAATGAGGCAGTCTAGGGAGCAACAGGCTGCACTGTAGGAAACCCTTACACTGGAAGTACGACCGGTACGCGACAGTCAGGAACAGATGCAGCAAAACCAAACTAAATTTACACAGCTGAGTCAGAGCGGGGCAAGCCAGGTATCGAGCTTGCAAGCCGAGGCAAACACGGTATCCACACAGTTGCGAAAGGAAATTGCAACCAAGCGTGAGGAAATTGAATTTGGTAATTAACAGTGTACTATCCCGGCCAGTGTAACAGAACTGCGCTTCACTGAGTTAGTGAAGAGGGTGGAATGTATGCATAACCTAGAAGTAGTAATCGAGCAGATTTCTGCACATCTCGATTATTTTGACAGGCACTTAGAGAACATGTGCAACAAATCGAAAGTCTGCGCACCACGAAAGGCAGAAAACCGAGGCCAATATTTCAAAAGCGGGCGAAAAAGTAAATTTCCTGGAAGACAAATTTGACAGAGTTGCTGCCTCTATAAGGGAATTATGCCTGTCGGAAACCCCGCGTAGTGATTCACAACAGCAACCTGCCGTTACCTCACTACAGATAAATTCACCCACATCAGCTACAGTCTCGCAGGACATGGCTCCACAACACAGCGCACCAGTAAGCACACTGCTTCGTCATTCGTCAAAATTATGGGTGGAGCACGTACCACGTTTAAAAGGTCGCTTGAGGGAGAATCCTATTAATTTTTTTATACGTTTTGAAGAGTACACTGATGTGTTTGGTTTGCCTGACGCAGATATGCTACGCTGTCTGAATTTGGGTCTGCGCAGTACAGCATACTAGTAGTGTGAAATTNTGGTTTGCCTGACGCAGATATGCTACGCTGTCTGAATTTGGGTCTGCGCAGTACAGCATACTAGTAGTGTGAAATTGTTGTTTCGGAGACAGCGTCGGTGCAGGGATTCGGGATGCAGAAGGTTGGTAAGGAAATGACAAACTTCATGCGTTTGCATTCCGCTTCGGGGGCGGCCATCTTGGCAGCCAGTGCCAAAATATGCAAAAAAATTTGCAACAATTTTCAAAATTTGTTTTCAAAAAATTAATTTCCTAAAAATTATTTTTTCACAAAATTAATTTTCAAACATTTATTTTTCAAAATAACCAATTTTTTTAAAAGGTTTCAACTTTTCAAAAGTTCCGAAAAATTATATTTCTCGCACATTCCCTGGCGGCCATGTTGGTTCATGGATGCTCCCTAAGCCGTCGCCAAGGTGTCAGCCATGTTGTTTGTGGCTCCCGAAGACAACGCTGGCATTCAAGGGGAGGGGGGGTGCTGCAGTGAAGCAATGGGTAGAGCAAAAACTTCACGCTCTCGCATTCACGCACCGGCACGCTCTTGCATTCACGCACCAGCGGTTCCCAACAGAGAGCTTCGGGGACATCACGCTCACGCATTCCAAAGGAAAGGTGCCGCAGTGAAGTAATAGGTAGAGCGCAACTTCACGCTCTCGCATTCCCGCACCTATGGCTGCGTCTTCCANAGAGCGCAACTTCACGCTCTCGCATTCCCGCACCTATGGCTGCGTCTTCCAAAAGAGATGCAGCCAGGACATAGCTTCAGAGTCGTGACGTCATGCTCTGGCATTCAAGAGGGGTGCCGCAGTGAAGCAATGGGTAGAGCGCAACTCCATGCTCTTGCAATCAAGCAGCTATGGCTGCGTCTCCCAACAGAGATGCAGCCAGGGGACATAGCTTCGGGACGTTATACATTCAAGGGGGGTGCCGCAGTGAAGTAATGGGCAGGGCACAACTTCATGCTCCCGCATTCCCAAAAGAGAGATGACGTAGATGACAAGTTAAATATAACGCTCTAGTATGTCTAATTCAATGGGACTGCAGTAGCATAGTGGGTAGAGTGTATGTTAAACCATCATGCTCCCGCATTCTCAGGGAGTGCAGCAGCAGCTCCCAAGAGACACGNCTCAAGAAGATACCAGTGCACAGACACCTATTACACAATTAACAGCAATGATAATGCAGCTTCAGGAAAATATGGTACAACAGCAAGCCACATTGCAGTAAAATATTGCACAACAATTTCAGAGAGAACTAACACAACTGCAAGCCACATTGCAGGAGAAACTTGCACAAGAAATGAGGCAGTCTAGGGAGCAACAGGCTGCACTGTAGGAAACCCTTACACTGGAAGTACGACCGGTACGCGACAGTCAGGAACAGATGCAGCAAAACCAAACTAAATTTACACAGCTGAGTCAGAGCGGGGCAAGCCAGGTATCGAGCTTGCAAGCCGAGGCAAACACGGTATCCACACAGTTGCGAAAGGAAATTGCAACCAAGCGTGAGGAAATTGAATTTGGTAATTAACAGTGTACTATCCCGGCCAGTGTAACAGAACTGCGCTTCACTGAGTTAGTGAAGAGGGTGGAATGTATGCATAACCTAGAAGTAGTAATCGAGCAGATTTCTGCACATCTCGATTATTTTGACAGGCACTTAGAGAACATGTGCAACAAATCGAAAGTCTGCGCACCACGAAAGGCAGAAAACCGAGGCCAATATTTCAAAAGCGGGCGAAAAAGTAAATTTCCTGGAAGACAAATTTGACAGAGTTGCTGCCTCTATAAGGGAATTATGCCTGTCGGAAACCCCGCGTAGTGATTCACAACAGCAACCTGCCGTTACCTCACTACAGATAAATTCACCCACATCAGCTACAGTCTCGCAGGACATGGCTCCACAACACAGCGCACCAGTAAGCACACTGCTTCGTCATTCGTCAAAATTATGGGTGGAGCACGTACCACGTTTAAAAGGTCGCTTGAGGGAGAATCCTATTAATTTTTTTATACGTTTTGAAGAGTACACTGATGTGTTTGGTTTGCCTGACGCAGATATGCTACGCTGTCTGAATTTGGGTCTGCGCAGTACAGCATACTAGTAGTGTGAAATTGTTGTTTCGGAGACAGCGTCGGTGCAGGGATTCGGGATGCAGAAGGTTGGTAAGGAAATGACAAACTTCATGCGTTTGCATTCCGCTTCGGGGGCGGCCATCTTGGCAGCCAGTG
>NQII01006345.1:0-30312 GCA_002778355.1 Clitarchus hookeri
CAGGCTGGGGTACGAAGGGAAAGCGGCCCAGTTGACAACCAGGTATACTCCTGGAAGAAAGAGAAGGTTGCACGTACACCGCTGCCACCTACACCGCAAAATAAGAGAAGAAACCTACCTTGTCTGGTTAGCTAATGTTACCTGGGTAGTCAGGGCCCTTAACGTCACACCAGCTTACATTCCAACCAGGGCACCACCAGGGCACCACATCGCCCACCGCTCGCCTGCGCCCCACCCAAAGCTCAACGCACAATTATTGATGTGACCAAAGCCAACTACTCAGGCACCAGGAAAAACCCCCGTTCAAGCGATGACCACTGCTTCACCGTCGTCCAGGGGAGGAAGTACCTTGGCGTTAACCTCCAACAGTAAATCCCACTAAGGGTAAGTGATGAGGCAACATACACCTGGAAGAAAGAAGAGAAGACTGCACGTCAGAGAGGGTCTACCACCAGCTTGTCAAGCTCCACCTTGAACCTCGTCTGGCACGTACCTCGTGTAGTATCTCCACTGCCGCCAACGCTGCAGAAGAAGACGCTTAACATCGTCTGGCCAACGTTACTAGGGTAGTCAGGTCCCTTAATGTCACACCCGCTTATATCCTTACCAGGGTACCCACTCGCCCATCACTCGCAAGCGTACCACCCAAGGCTCAACGCTCAATTATAGAAGTGGCCAAAACCAACAGCGGAGGCACCAGGAAAAACCTTGTGCAAGCGGCAACCACCTCTTCACCGTAGCCCAGGTAGGGAAGTACCTCGGCCTGACCCTCCAACTGCCAATCTCACTAAGGATGAACGACGAGGTGACAAGGGTTTTCCCATGATGATGTGAAAGGTAAGACAACTTGGTGAGGCTCTGCATTGTTTTTAAATCTTTTGTTAGCATAAAGGATTGCGCTTGTGGCAGATTTTGTTCCTAGTTCTTCTCTGGAGTATCTTGGAGCTCGTGTTGAGAGCCATTTAGGTTGGCAATCCTCTTTCTGGGGATTTCTATACCTGTTGGTAACGGTCTTGAACACCAAGGGACAACTCAGAGGTCAAGACATCCACTGTACCAGTGAAATCTCTATATTTTGAACTCAGATGGATTGAAATCTCGCATCCATGTAACATATTCTGTGGTCCCATTTTTATTTATCTGCATTTCAAGACCACATTCATCGAAAGTACATATGTATTGAAAATTTTGTCAGTTCCCTGAGAAACTGGTTTATCTTTTGATAATTTTCAGACCCTGTTAGTTTAGCTATCTTATATTATAAATGTCTGTATTACCACCTCTGTTAATACATACCATCTTCCTATTTTCAATAATACTGTACTAAAGTGTATTTGTATTATTCAGGTGAGATATGTAATTTTTTTCTTCCTTATTTAATTTGCTTTGGTCATAGAAGTTTTGATACAATAACTAGTTTAGTGACTTACCGTAGAAAATGCTATAATTAAGCTTATTGTTTTTATTTTAGGTTTCCTGACGTGGGTGTGGGGGAGGTGTGACAGTGGTGGGGGTTTGATTTATCCTATTGACTGCTCATTGTGACTGGTGATCCAAAAACTTTTGCAGATATTCAGTCGCATTGAGCAGCAAGCATTTTTCTCACACATTTTTGGAAATTTCAAGGGTTTTGGAGGGGAAGAAGAAAAAAGAAAGAAAAAAAGAAAAAAAAAAGAAGAAAAAAAATTGGGGCCTAAATGGACATTTTTGAAAGCCAAACGGGGAATTTTGGCAGTTGGGTGTGATGTCAAGAGAGATGGCAGATTACTCCAGGCTCTGAATCCCTGCATCCTTTGGTCGCCTACGACTTTGATCCCGATCCCCTTGTACCAGAACCTACTAAAACTCATCTATTTTACTTTGCTTGAACACATCACACGCACATTAACGTATACATATTTATAATAAATATTACATCCGACCAACTCTGAACACACTATTAAAATTAACCACTCCTCCAGTTTTCCTTTCCATCACTACTATCCTGGATACAAGTCTCAGATTGTGAGAATCAAAGTGAGAAATTCAATCCTGTGCAATGCAAATACAACTTGCACAGGCCAGGGTGAACCTACCACTCTAGGCGGAAATCACTCTACCAGTAGGGGATTACCATCACCCACTTCCTAGTTGTACGGGAGCTACGGAAACAACAAATCAGTAACCGTAACTGCAAGACAACCTGTGTGGCCTGTGCTTCAAATACCTCTGCATCTGCTTTACAGATGGTAGTGATTATCCTTTAACGTATTACCACATTACAATAATAAAGGTAAAACATTCAGACCTGCAACACTAGGAAATACACTGCAACCTAGCTGAACAACATGCCCAACTAATCCAGGTACTCACTAGCCATTGCATGTTTACCAAAGTTAGACCTTTCCAGCAGACAATGTTGCACAACCTACCCTGCTTCAACATTATTTTATGCCTAACCAGCATAACTAACACACACTGCCACCTTCTAACATAATTGTTAAGATGAAAAAAAACATTACCTTCCACCCTTCCTGAAATATATCTAACTTACTTTTCTGTACACGTCTAAATCAAGAATTTTCCACGGTAATTCAAAATAAAGATGCAAACATTACTCACTCAAATATATGTACAAAAATAACTTTCTATTTTTAGTAAATACAAACGTATTTTTCCACTATAACAACAGAATATGTACTCACATGCAACCTCTGCTTCTGGTAAAGCATCTACGACTCCACTGGGTTTTTCGTCATTTTCCAGCACAATAGTTGTAAATGGCTGCAAACTTGCGGCTGGGGATGGACCTGAAACCACAAACTTACAGCATTCCAGTCTGTGGCAGTCTGCACACATTGAACTATCCATTATTTATCTTACTTGCAGGTAAGTCCTGGTGCAGACAATCTTCCACAATAGAACATGAATCCTCTTGGTTCTCTTTGCCAACAAACTTCACAGGCGATTCAACCTGAGCATTAACAAACATCACTGTAGCACTTCGAAAAACTGACCTGTAACATTGCAACACTTTCTTAGTTGTTCCCCACATAATTAAAATATTTGTCAAATATTTAGAAGGTGGGGCATTTCACGTGAAGTGGACAGCGAAAAAAAAGTGAGGTTCTGAAATTTGATCATATTTGGCCTAATAGTACTTCTGGTAGGTACGAATGTGAACACACAATATTTTTTTTGTATGATGTTTATTTCACAAGTTATAGGCTTCTAAAAAATTGTTGCAATTGAAATTAGAATTTTTTGAAAGTAGCTTTTCGAATTTAACAAATTGACAATAAAATATTAAACATAGCGACTTATATCAAAGATGTACTGTTCTTTTGAACTATAAAATAAAATTAGAAAAAAATAATTTTTTTTCATGTACAAAATTAGGAGTAAACATTTCAAACAAAAATTTTAGTCACTTCGACCAATTTTAAAAAATTTTTTTTTATTTCAAAATATAACTTAAAATATATTAAAAATACACTAGAAAATTCCAAATGGGATCTGTATTAGTTTAGGAGTTAGATGGATGAATGTACATCCGCTGAAAAATATTAACGTGTATTATGTGTAATGTGTTATATTGTGTATAACAAATATGTTAACAATGTAAAATAATAACAGTAGGAGCTATCGTCAATACAGAAATTGTTAAAAAGTCATAAAACTGGCCTAAATATGGTTACAGGCCTAAATTGTGAATATTAGTGCGTAATGGTTTGCGAAATATGACAGAATTCTTTGAATAGCTGTAAACAGTAAACAAAGTATTTGACATTTAAAACATGACAGTGTTTGAGTTTATGTGTAGCGGAAGGATACGTAATTGGTAACCAAAAGTAGAAATTTAGAAGAGCTTCAGAAAGTGTGAAGTAACCGTGAATGGACTATAGTCACCCAATATTGGTGGGGATCAATTGATTGTTTCCCAAGATACGACATAAAAATGATACATTTTCATGTGGTGCAATCTTACAAAATGGTGGAGAAAAGAGGTTCTGTATAGACACACATTATTATGGTATTAGATAATGCCAACATACCTAATTAAGTTGAAATTTGTTAGGTGGTTTCATAGCTACATACTAAGTTAAAGTCTTTATATGAACACCATTGTGAAAATTGGTGTCTGATCCACCAAGTAGTATCAATTTACGTGGCCTTCCAGAGTACCTCATGGTTGCCAAATTTGGTAGTATGCTGTACATTGTCTCCCAAGATATAACACAAACATTTATTTTTCCATGTGGCAATATCTTACAAAATGTGACATAAAAAGCTGTTTAAGACACATTTCCTGTAGTAATGGATACTGCNGTGGTTTCATAGCTACATACTAAGTTAAAGTCTTTATATGAACACCATTGTGAAAATTGGTGTCTGATCCACCAAATAGTATCAATTTACGTGGCCTTCCAGAGTACCTCTTGGTTGCCAAATTTGGTAGTATGCTGTACATTGTCTCCCAAGATATAACACAAAAATGTATTCTTCCATGTGGCAATATCTTACAAAATGTGACATAAAAAGCTGTTTAAGACACATTTCCTGTAGTAATGGATACTGCNTTCCATGTGGCAATATCTTACAAAATGTGACATAAAAAGCTGTTTAAGACACATTTCCTGTAGTAATGGATACTGCCAGAACACAAAATTTAGGTTCCATGGTTTCGTAAATATAGTATATTAAGCTATAATGTTTGTGTGGCCACCTTTTTGAAAAAATCTGTCCGACTTACTTTAAACATACAGCTTTACATGGCCTGCCTAAGATAAGACAAAAACTATATTTTCTAATGTGGCACTATCTTACAAATGACACACAAAAGGTAAATATATATTGGCATATCTGATGTTTGTAACATATAATTACAGAATTCCAAGTTTGGTTTACATTAGTCAAACGGCATGGTAGATATAGAAAATTAACCTAAAAATATTTATATGACCGCCATTTCGAAAATTAGTCTGTTAAAACCTCACATCTTTATATGGCCTTCCATAGTGTTAATTACATGGCAAATTTGGTGGGAATCGGTTCAGTAGTTTCCAAGATATAATGCAAAATCTTGCGAGGTCAGGTCTGCTCTCATGTGCGTNTTTGGTGGGAATCGGTTCAGTAGTTTCCAAGATATAATGCAAAATCTTGCGAGGTCAGGTCTGCTCTCATGTGCGTGGATGGAGCTGCTGTGACGTCACCTATTGATTCCTTCTCTGTATTCCGCCTCCTCAGTGATGATTCTCCATGTTCCACCCCTACCTCTCCTTCCCCATTCAAGCATATCATACTTCAAAGCTGACAATTACTATCAAGGTGCACACAAACCTTTGTAATTTTTTTTATACTTACATTACTGTAAATAACAGTTTCCCACCAAAAACACCAACTTCTCTGTTCTGATTGGTTGTCGCCTCACAAGTTTCACTTAAGATATCAAGTATAGCTATTTCTTTTAACGCTTAAGGAAATGCCAAAAATGCACACTATGTGCTAAGTTCCATTCAAAACCAATACTTAAGATAACATGCTTTAAGTTCTTCTGCACATTAAATAACGCTTAATTTTTCTATTGTAAACCCAGCTTTACAGTTTGAGGCATAATTTGCTGGATCTCACATAACATATACTTATGTTTCATTAATATAAGGTGTAAATAATGTATATATTGCAAAATAATGCAGATGTACGACAACTATTATATTCTTCATTGTACCACAACACCAATGGCAGTGACATTACATATTTAGTTAACTAATTGAGACATCCACAGGATGTCTAGCATAATGGAAAACAGGAAAAACCCATAGTAGTAAGGTAATCTTACATTTGTAAAATATTACGGTAAGTATTTGTGAATTGTATGTGTGGTCAAGGAATTATGATAAAATTGTTAAAATTTATTTAATAAGAAACTAGATATGGAATTCTAGCACTTCCTGTTGCATGCCACCTGATGACTCATACTGTGAATTCATTGTAGGAACATTTTAAAACTTGGGGGCACTAGGTTTCACTTAGTATTTCATAAATAGGTCTTATTGCAGTAAAAAGCAACTGTAACGGAGTCTATGATGGACCTACCCTAACAAGAAATATCTGATTTGTAAGGAAATAACATAATAATATTTCTAATAATTCAATGTACGTTGGTTAGAGAAAAGTAACAGCGTACATGCTCCCGTAAAACCCATAGATTTATTTTGGTAGTTCCAATTCTCGAGCTAGTGACATACTCAACAAAATTATTGCAATTGGAGTTTATTTCTGAATAGCTTATTTTATACATTTTCAGCTGAACAAATTTCCCAACAGGAGCAGGAGGAGAGACGACACTGCCAAGTGGTTGAAGCAGCACAACATTCCATTTGTTGCACATGCAGTGAACAGTAAATTGCTGGGTGTCTCAAGAGCGAATTTTCCTCCAGTGCGGTACATGTTTCTTCATGGCCATCCGTAACATTATGGATAGTAAAGCTTCCATTCTATTGCTTTGTAATATCCGAACATTCGATTAACATTGTATCGTGTGTTGACAAAACATTTCAGGTATGCGATTGATGACATCGCTCATCAGCACGGGCACGACGCACTGCGACTTCCTCCATACCATCGCCATTACAACGCAACGTGAACTTGTCTGGGCCCAGTGCCAGCCTTNCCCAGTGCAAGCAGTACTGCGACAGTCACATGATGATGCAGCTGTTAGGGCAATGTGGAGTGACGCTCTCAATTAGTGACGTCATTCTCTTCTGTGCCTGTAGGTTCTGTGTACTAGTCCTTACCATGTGATGTCCTTTTGTCCCTGCAGTGGCTTGAACCATCCAATTATGTTTTTATGTGTAGTAGTTATACTTCAAGGTGTTTGTATATAATGGTTAATTAAAAATGAAAACTTTTGTCTCCTTAAGTGTATGTTAGTTTGTTTGCATTTCTTGTGTGCTATTATACCTACGTATTAAGTAGTGGTTTGAAATTTTTGCATATGAAACTTTCTTGAAGCTGTGGTCTGGCTTTATACAGTAGATGTGTCTCTTTACCTCGTTTCTTGACATTGCTTCTAGTTATTTTTCCACTACTAATATTTTTTCTTCCATATTAATTTTTCTGATATATTTCTTACCAATTCACTCATAGACTAACTTGGGTCTCTTTAACTGAAATATCACAAATTCTGAGAAACTTTCTCTCTATGTATTTTTAATGCTTGTTTATTTAAAATGATTTTCATTATTATTTCGAGTTTTTTTAAAGCCTGAAAATATAAATGTCTGTGGTGCCACACGTTGAACACACAGCTTTTAAATGAAAGCTGCACAAACTTTTCTTCAGATGGACGAGTGTGGAGAAGTTGATGGCAGAGGACTGGGAGAAGGAAGTGCATGAAGCTGCCGACACACCTCGCAGTCATCATCTCCCTGGACCTGGATTTGGACACCACTGATGAAGATGGTCAGTGGCGGTAAGGTTTGCAAGATCACGTAAACGTATTTGCTACAGAATACTGTATCCTTCTACTTCTCAATATACATTTCCTCAGATTTTTTTAAATTTCTTCTCCCATTAATTTTGTCAGCACATGTGTATCCAATTTTACAAAAAAACTATGGACACCTAATTTTTAAGTGGACTTGAAGATAAAAGAACGTACTACATACACAAAAAATTAACACTTTAAAAAAAGTATGTCTTATTTATTATCTACTTGTTTTGAATATTCTTTCAATTATATTTTGCACGAGAACTCGAGTGCTCATCATGTGCTTGTGAAATGACGAGTACTGAATGAATCACTCGGATAAAAAGTATTAGAATACTTTGGCCACTATACGAGACAATAAGATGCAGCTGAGGGCGGCAAATGCCAATGGGTAACATGCAAATTTTGCAAATATTGTTGAAAATAATACAAACACATTTGTATATGCGTATGAAAATAAAAATTTGCAGTTTTTTTTGCATAAAAATAGGTTTTGACCAAGTTATTTTAGTATTAAAACAGTAACTTTCGCAGCCGCTGTCACGTGAATGCAGAACGCTCTCTCATAGGTTTGACGTCACTAATCATACGCCGGCGGCTGGCTCCGGTACGTTGCAAACACGCAGCACTAAAATGGAAGGCAACTTTGTGAAAGCGCAGTCGGTGCCACAAGTAAATACTGATATGCTACTTGATTACTTAAATTCCCATTTTTTAAGGACCCATCCCAGCATTCGCCTGGAGTGATTTCGGGAAACCATAGAAAACTGAAATCAGGATGGCCGGACCGGAAAATTAGCCTGTATATGTAATACATGTATAATATGTGGAACCATCAAAATCACGCCTCTGCTTAGAATCGGGACTGACAATATTACATACACTTGCCTGCCACCATAGTTGGTTCAGTTACAGGCAGAATAATGAGCTAAAATAAACGACAACTATATTCACTAGTGACGAAAGTTCTACATTGATGTTCAAAGACCCTAGTCACTCAAGGCAGCTATCATCTACGTGGCCTCAACTTCCTGCCTAGGCCTTATACATGACGTTGGCATGTCTAATAAAGACACTGTTGCTTGTTACTTGCTTCCTTGGTCCTGCAACCAGACAGGGAAAGACTGATAATTCTCAGCTGAAGGTGGGGCAAAGAGGTCACTTTTACCCACCACACATCACCATCAGCAAGCCTTTCTTGTGGTGTGACACACACAGTAGCAGCTGGTTCACACACACAATGTAGCTCCATAATGTGGAATACATGAACTATTAACTGCTACGATGCAGTGCACTGTCTCACTACGATGAACCTCCACGGTGACATCTTGTTCCAACCAGTGGTGGCTATCTCAAAAAGCTACCCTCTAAGCCCAGTGATCCAAGGGGAGTGGAGAGAAGTTTTGGTCAGTGGTGAACATTGAGATCTTGAGCACCGGTGAAAGTGAAATGACATGAGGAGAGTGTAGCGTTGCAGTTAAAGGGTGAGAAAAACGGGATTACCATGTATCCCACGTGCAAAAATTTGGGTGACCCAGCAGGGAATAGAACCTTGTCCAGCTGGTGGGAAATAAATAGTCTGNGTATCCCACGTGCAAAAATTTGGGTGACCCAGCAGGGAATAGAACCTTGTCCAGCTGGTGGGAAATAAATAGTCTGACTATTACATCACTGCGGCCCTTGAGGAGGGGAGTTGACTACCCACTATGGGCTAAACCTGTCGCACAACAGTTTGTTAGTGGTTATTTACAGTATGTGCCATGGCAAAATGTTTATTACATTACTAAATTTACTTTCCATTGCAAATTTAATCCTGCATACATAATTTACCCTTGCGTAAAAATAACTAAAACATTACAAAATTGAAACAATATACGACTTCGAACAATTTTCCGTCATAGTGACGGTAAAGCATGAAGACTGGAGGAAAGAGGCTGATTAACAACAGACAAGTTAAAAAGGATGGAGGGTACAGGAGCAACATAGCACAGGCATAAGTCTAAGTTACTTAGGTAAAGCCTCTCATGTTTAAAAAGCTGCTTAACAATATTTTTTAAAAAAGAAATACTTTTTGTGGAGAAATTATTAACAAGACCACCCAAACTAAAAGGAAAAGGTCAAGCAGGAAAAAACAATAAGACAATGTATTAGACTGAATACAAAACATTACTCCTGAGATTAAATATGTGAAAACAACTGTACCAGTGGACAAAAACAAAACTCACCTGATCAATGCTACTGGTTTCCACTTTGTCAGCATCACAATTCTGACATGACACAACCTCATTCTCTCCGGATTTGCTTTGGTTCTCCTGTAATAGACACGCAAAATGGAAACTAAAGAACAACTCCACTTTTGAATACAAAAATAATACAAATCCATTATCAGTAGGAAGATGGCATTTGGAATCATGCATGTGGAAGTACTGCATGCATCCTAGGATTAGTTTTTTTTTAAACAGTGATCACAAAAATCAAACATACCTTTCTCACAGTTGTGATTAGGTACATAAAATTCAGTTTGAAAATAAACATCATGCATTAGTCTTGTGCTGTTTATTCACGTTTAATTAAATACAGTAAATTAAATGGTATAGCTGTAACAGCACAGAGCACCTTGCTGTTTTCAAATTTTCGTAACTGCCCATCGGTATGTCGCAACTTTTCTTTCAGAGCTTGGATTTCTTCCTCCAGTGGCACGACCAAGGAGCGCAACACCTCTGCATCTTCTTGTGCCTAAACCACCACTACAAAATTAATCTTCTGCAAACAAAATTCTCAGATAGTGAAAAACATATACATCACTTGTATCACACACTTTAGAACCAGCCACAGAACACTAGGTTGCGTGTGCATTTTTTTCACTATCACACAAATACTGTATATAGCAGATAAACATTTGAACACTAAAAACGAAAATTTAAAAAAACACAGCATATGCATACATTTTTATCACAAGATACATGCACTTGTAATAGTAATACAGCCAACTTCTGATTATCCAGGGTAATAACTGGCTAAGGGTTCATGGATAACAGATAGTAATGGTTAAAACATTGAGCAAAAAAAAACTGTTTACATACACTATATGCAGGCTATCTATAAAAATAGACTGTGGTACTTATGTATGTGTTTATACAGAGTATTCTGCGACAAAACCGACAAACTTCGCCAGCTTTTTGTAGAATTCATTAGCAACAGAAAATGTATGTAGGCTATGAATCCCTGTTTCAGAGTTACAGTGACAAAAATGCAATAAACACAAGATGCGTAATTGCTGAAATCTTTATTGACACTGACTACATGTCCGAGGTTTCGTAGAAGTTGTTCAAAATGGATGCCACTTGACCATAAGTAAGCTGCGACATGTTCCACCATTGTGTTCTGTCACTGCATGTCTCCACGTTCATTTCGGAGTTGAGTAGTGGCATCAGTGATTGCCCGTATTAACTGGTCCTGTGTGTCTGGTTTCCGTCCGCTGTACACCCTAAACTTCAGGAAGGCCCCCGAAGAAGAAAAGTCCAATGGAGAGAGGTCCAGAGTCCATGGCGGCCATGGGACTGGGTCACCTCTTCCTACCCACCTGCATGGATACTTTGCATTCAAACAATCTGTCACAGCTCTGCTGAAATGTGGAGGTGCCCCATCCTGCTGCGACCACGTCACGTTGCACTGTTAAAAGGCGCATCTTACAAAAAATAGTAGTAAGACGGATTCCAGAAATTGTCTCCATTTATGAGTACTGAGATTGTCCTGAATGAAATATGGTCCAATGAGATGACTGCCATGTAACACGCACCATACATTCACTGAAAAACCTTCTTGGAAATTCGTAATTATTGCATTTCTATCATTGCATCTCTAAAATGGAGCTTCATAGCCTATATTTGTCTCTGCCTTTGTGTGTGTGTGCACGCACATAGGTACGTATGCATGCATGCACATAATGTCTGAAGACGCCAGAGGGGCGTATTGGAGTTCCTTAGGTCTAAGAGGCCTTAATAAAAATAAAATAAATAAATGTGATTTTAATTTATTCACACAAATATTATTTACAGCATTAATTTATCTATCTCCACTACTACTCTTTTCATTTCTCAATGAGCACAGTATTTAATGTCTATCTCAACTATAAATAAAGTCCTTTTCTATGTCTCTGTTTGGTTATAGTCAATTAAATCACACTGACCATTAACACATGTTCAGTCTGTCTGTTGCCATAATTTGAAATGTCTCTTACACTCACACAACCAGTCCAAAAGTCCAGCCTGCCAGTCGCACACTTCACTGCACCAATGCTCGCAGTCACCGATTTTCCTCGTGCTGGTCACTTCCAGCACCACTCGTTGCTCTTCTTGCTCGCCATCTATTGCTTAACGTCTCACAATTGCCCAAACTCCAAACGCTCATACACTCCCGGCTTTAGAGCCCGTTGTGCTTATATACTATTACTGGCCTTGATTTGGAAGGTTTTTCACACCCTGAGTCATGCTGAGAGAAACTAGGTCATTAACCAGAATAATCCTTCAGATAAATGCAGATATTCAATCTGCTGAAGGTCAGGAGCGCGCAAACCGCAAAAGACATTGCGACACCATGCGACAGCTGGCCTTTGTCATCACCGCCGTCCGCTATCATATTACGACCATCTATCCTCCCGACACTCTTTCGTTTGCTCAAGCGATGCAAAGTAAAAACATGCAACACTACCCCTTCCACAAGTCTGTTCGTCAGAACGGACTCTGCTACATCCGGAAATTCGTAGAGTTCCAGTTGGCCAATGTGGACAACCTTCGGCAGCGCCCGAGAGCCTTGATGACAAATCCGAAAGACCTCTGTGGGTTATACAGCTACACCAGTTGTCCATGAAATACCTCGCCCGACATTTTCGTATCACCATTTATTCTGAGGTGCTGTCGAGCAAAATCGTGAATGCCAACTAGTCTGTTAAGTAATTCATTGGAATAATCAGCAGCTGCAGCTTCCTTTTCTGTCAGTCAGCAAACAGCAAGTCACTAGGGAGGTACAGCTATCTTCCAAACAGCATCCTTGGTGGTGTTACCCTTGTGGACACGTGAACTGCGTAACGGTACGCAAGGAGAAACAATGGCACCTTCGAATCCAAATACTTTTGGTTGTCTGCCACAAAGATTAACGGGTACTGCTCAAGAGTGCGGTTAAGCCTCTCAATCATTCCATCCGACTGAGGGTGTAAGGCTGTAGTCCTAGCCTTTTTCAACCCCCAGAATCTTTGTAACCTCCTGAAACACCGCAGCTTCAAATTTTCTTCCCTGATCAGAATGAGTTGTAGTGGCACCCCAAACCTCGACATGACATGCTTCCCGTTTCAGGAAGGGGAAAGACCGTAGGCCACATGGTAAAGTAATCTTGGGCCACCAGCAGATACCAATTACCTCTCTCTGTGACAGACAAGAGACCCAGAATATCTACTGCCATCCTCTCGAATGGGGTTCCAACATGGTATTTCTGGAGGTGACCTTGTCCCCTGGTCCTTGGGCCCTTCCTCGCAGTGCAGGTGTCGCACATTTGGCACCACCTCTCAACAGCCTCCCGACAATGAAGCCAGTAGAAACTCAGTCTAGCTCTGTCAAGGGTCTTATAAACACCAAAGTGCCCACTGGCTGCCACAATATGCAGTTCTTATATAAGATTTCGGGAACCCTGCATTCTGGAAGGACCAACTGTAAGCATGTCTGTTTTCCATTATCACTTTTCCAGTTTCTGTAAAGTACACCATTCTTCAGTACGAGAGAATTCCATTGTTCCCAATATGCTTTGACTGCTGCGTTCAGTTCAGGCTAGATATCTCTTCCCATTTTGGCCGATAACCAGCTTCTTTCCATTATAGTAATGGCTGCAAAGGGTAATAATTCAGCTGATCTTTCCTAATACCCTCATCACTCTAGGTAGGTGACCCATCACAACAAAAAGAACCTTGAATTCTTGTCCTCTGTACCTTTAGCAATTCACCACTATTTTTTTTTCTTGGCATTTGCAATAACGACAAAATGGCTCACATGGCCTCTTAAACAGTCCATCTGCATTGCTGTGAAGGTATCCAGATCTGTGATGTATTTCAAAGTCATATTCTTGAAGATGCTATATCCACCAAACTATATGACCTTCAGGGTTCTTGAAATTTAGTAGCTAGCATAATGAAGCATGGTCGGTTCTTAGAATAAATTGTCTGCCATAAAGGTAGGGGTGGAAGTGTGAAATTGCCTTCACCATAGCCAGAAGCTCCCTGCGTGTAACACAGTAATTTCCCTCTGGCTTACTGAAGTATTCTAGTGGTCTTTCCTTCCCATCTTGAATCTGAGATAATACAGTTCCAATTCCTACATCACTAGCATCAGTGTCCAAAATGAACACGCCCTCACTTTTCGGGAAATCCAGGACTGGTGGAAATATCAGAATTTCCTTTAGCTCAGTGGTTCAATGAAACTTCCTTTTTACATCAGTTAGTTTATGTAGTGGCTTGGCAATCATGGCGAACCCAGATACAAATCAACAGTAATAGGCACATAATCCCAGAAAAATTCCGCATTTCAGTTTTGTCAGCTGATGTCGGCCAATTTCTTATTGCATTGGTCTTCTCAGAGACTCTTCCAATTCCATGGGGCAACAGTATACGTCCCAAGAAATTGATTTTCTTTTGGAAAAGGTGGCATTTCTTGGAACTAGTTTCAAGTTGGCTGCGGCTACTTTCTGAAACACACGAGTTTGATACTCTGTCTTGTTGACTCCACCTCTAGTGCTTGGGCCAGGGTGTCCTGCATGTTGTGGGGTGTAGCCAGACGTATTGCTTGCCGTACCTCTGTGTTGGTGATGGCATCGATGAAGAAGCCGACTGCGATGATGTTGCACGCCTCCTCGAAACACCCTTCCAGAGACAATTGAGACAGCCACACAATGTCTTGCCATAGCTTCTGCAGTGGCTCTCCTGGTTGCTGGGTGCGGCTTCGCAGCTGTGCAAGGAGGGCATGTCGCAGGTATCTGTCTCCAAAACGTAACTCCAAGGCAGACACTGCCACACCGCCTCTCGCTATCATATCACGGCTCGCTCTCCTCTCCACACACTTTGCTCGTTCACGCAATGCAAAGCAATGACACATAACAATACGTATGCATGCATGTATGTACGTACTAAATTTTTTTTATTAGGGTGGCTCTTAATATCTACATCTTGAGAGATGGAGAGAGTGTGTGTGTGTGAGCGTATGCGTGCTTGCGGTGGTGCATAGGAAGAGGTGACTCGGTCCCATGGCCGCCATAGCCTCTGCATCTCTCTCCATTGGACTGCATGTCTTTGTGTATGTCTGAGAGAGAGAGAGAGAGAGCAAGAGAGAGAGAGAGAGCGAGAGAGAGAGAGAGAGACACACACACATATATACAAACAAATAATATATATAACACNTGAGCGTATGCGTGCTTGCGGTGGTGCATAGGAAGAGGTGACTCGGTCCCATGGCCGCCATAGCCTCTGCATCTCTCTCCATTGGACTGCATGTCTTTGTGTATGTCTGAGAGAGAGAGAGAGAGAGCGCAAGAGAGAGAGAGAGAGCGAGAGAGAGAGAGAGAGACACACACACATATATACAAACAAATAATATATATAACACTCACACTTACTGAGTACGTTTTGACAGCATTTTCTGTTTTGAATAACAATAATAAACAATAATCAAAATTAAAATGCAGTCACAAAAAGTAACACACAATTTACAAACTTTTTTTGTAAATATTACTAAAATCGTAGCCTTATGGTTCATCATCACAAAGCACCATCACAGTGAAGTCTGCTTCTTGGGTACAGTCTCCTTTTAAATTTTAGAATAAATCATCCATAACACCAATTTGTCTATAATGAAGCTATCATCTTCCATTTACACGTAGTTGAGATGACCCTCAGTGTAACTTCATGCAATCTGTTAATCGGCTGTTCGTCTTCACTCTCAAATTTCACTTCTCCCTTCACTTTTATAGCCCTTTGTCTTCTGAATGATATCATCTATTAGTACAGCAAAACCAGACTGGTTTGCATCACATTCAAACCACTCCATAATGTTTTCCATGTTTTCCTTGAATACTTCCATACCCCATGGGATTTATTAGCAACTTGCACTGAATCTGATGATGATATTTTGACATTAGCGAAATATAAGAACTCCTCTTCCTCAGTTACTGTAATCTAGTGGAATTTTTCTCCAGGGTTTAACTAGTGTTCAAGCCTTGACTCTATCCCATGCTGTAACAACGTCATGAACAACATCCAAAACACTGAAATTTTTCCAAAATGATTTTAAGTCACTTTCTTTGTGAATGCAATTCTGGGTGTGTTTCATATTAGAAATCCCACCTTGGTCTATTGGCTGGATTAAGTGCCATGATACTTGGTGGCAAATATTTTATGAAAATCCCACAATTCTCTGATTTTAATACAGTTTTACCTGGATGAGAGGGGGCATTATCTGGCACAAGCACTACTTTCTCTGGCACCCCTTCACTTGTCATAAACTCATTGATTTCTGGTACAAAGTTTTTATGGAACCATTTCTTAAATATGGCTTGATCCATCCATGCTCCCTTTTGGTTGAAATACTTTACAGGCAAGTTCTTTACGTCACCTCACACCTGTGGAAGATTGAGGTGATATGTTTTGCTTTTCCTATGAAAGCTAATTCTAACTTGAGTGTTCCAGAAATGTTTGAGCAACACATAAGTATTAATATTTCTTTTCTAGCCTTATGGCCTTGCGCCCTCAGTTCACTCTCAAACGCAAGTGTTCTTGTATGTAGACACTAACAGTACAACTCACTTTCATCCGCATTGAAAATTTTATATGGAGTAAATTTTTCCTTTCTATGAGCTCCTAAACACACTACAAAATGCATCTGCAGCCATTTTATCCCAACGTAACTTTTCACCTTTGACACCAATTTTGTGAAGTTTGTGACAATTTTTGAATATGCAGAATGTCCCAGACCTACCGTACAAGCCCTTTTTTTTCAAAAACGGTGCGTCCGAGACTTTTTGGGTAAAATGCGTTGTTAGCAAAGCTATGAAGATGAATTTAATGGTGAACCCTACATCGACTGGAATCTGAGGTAAACTGGAGAAAACGAAGTTAACTTCAGAAATTCAAATGGGAAGATGGTACAAAACTAGTATTTTGTTGAATAGAGCTAGAAAAACTGAACGTCTTTTGCCTGAAAAGTTTTTTGGTATATTTAGTCATTTTGAAGATAATGAAATACTCTCTGTGTGGCACAACCTATGTTGCATCGTGCCACATCACGCCAGCCCAAACAAGGTGAGCGGGTACTGTTGACGCTAGATAGCAGTATTTTCATTTCTCCTCTGTTTGTGCCACTCCTCATGTCGGACCATAGGCATTTTGGCGGTATGTGCACTATGAAAGGTTTCTAGCGTGGTTTTCACTTTGTTTATGTTGTTCGCGCAGTAATGTCGTACGCAAACGAAGAGGCATTTGACATACTTACGGTCTTCAGCGAATATCGCCAGAATTACAGACAAGCAGAGCGCATTTATTCAGGGAGATATGAAGATTGTCCACGCCGGTCACGACATGTTTTTCAGCGACACTGCGTAACAGTCGCACAGTAATTTTACAATACTGAAAAGTGGAAAACCGTCTATGAGTCGTTTGTAACTCCAGTCACATCACATGGGACAGACGGGAGAGGAAGAACCGAAGCTGGAAGTACCGTGACGAGTTGTAGTTCCCCACACTCAAGAAAAAACGAAAGTGGAAAGGGTGCCATGGTAGTTGCTTGGCAACCATTTCCCCTCTTCACAAGTGTGTAAGGGAAAGAAGCGACATTGAGCCTGGCCATGATGAACTACAGCCGAGCACACCCGAGGGTAGCAGACATCCACCAACCTAGAGAGAGAGAATGTGCGTTTGTCACGCCAGTTGCTATGCAACCACTTCCCCTCTCACCAGGCGTGTAAGGGGAGGAAGCGACATTGTGCCTGGCTGGTACGAACTACAACTGAGCATACCCGAGGGTAGAACACATCTGCCGACCAAGAGAGAGAGAGAGAGAGAGAGAGAGAGAATAAAAAGATGGCACTCTAGATGCTAGGCAACCACATCCCCTCCCCTCTCGCCAGGTGTAAAAGGGATCCCCTCCCCTCTCGCCAGGTGTAAAAGGGGAGGAAGCAAAGCGACACCTTGCGCCGAGCGCCAGACAGGCGGAAAGTTCTAGCACTGGTCACTCAATTCCCTCTTGATTATCAGACATTTTAGTAAACAATCGTTGCAATAATTTCCTTGAAGTCGCAAAATAAAATTAAAAAAACTGAGAAATCACAAAATAAGTGTATACTGAACTATCATTTTCCTCAAAGTTTGATTACAGATTTCACTGTGGAAACGAGATTCTATAGAATCAAAGGAGATGGTGTTGGTTTATAATTGGTTAGGGACGTTTGATTTACAGGCCTTCCACTGTTTGATTCAAGTGTAATGTGGGCTTTTATACAGTTTCTGGGTGTGTCAACAACACTAGCAAATTAGCAATTTTCTTGGTCAAGTTGTTTTGTGTTCATGACAATTTTAGTTTGGTATAGAGAAACGTATCGGTATTGAGTATAGTGAGAATATTTTGGTATCAAAACTGGTATCGACTATCAAGAAAATGTGGTATCGACCCATTCCTTCTAAAAACAAGGCAGAAAATATTTTGAACACCCATTACAGTGAACGGAAAACAAGCAAATGTTTTCTTTTGCAATAATTTCTACACAAAAACATTATTTCTAATTTAAAAATCATGAATTTTCGTACTGTTACATTGCACAAATTGTGTTTATTTCAAACTGGAAGGGTAAGCAAAAGTTTGTTTACTCACTAGGCCTACAACATTAAAAACATATTTTTGCACACATCATCTCGTGTCAGGGAGATTTTTGATATCCGTAAATCGGCGGGACATACCAAAAGACTTTCCAGACGAAAAATGTTCAGTTTTGCAAGCCCTATTCCGCTATACTAATTTTGTACCATTTTTCACATTTTAAAGTCTGAAGTTACCTTTGATTCCTCCAGTTTACCGCAGATTATAGGCAATGTAGGGTTCAACATTCAATTCATCCTTAAAAGTTCGCCTACAAAGCATTTTACCCGAAAAATTTTGAGTGCACAGTTTTCAAGAAAAAGGGCTGGTACGGTAGGTCTGGGACAACCTGCATGGTAAGCCTTCCAAAAAGATGCATCAAAATTCCCTTATAAAAGGAACTTTGCTTACTTGCTGCAAATAATTCCAGACACTGGGGTTCTATAGGCTATTCACGGTAAAGTGAGCACTTTTGAAAGTCCTGCTAAGTTTCTACTTTCAGCTTGTTGGTTGCGTATCTTTTCGCGTGCCTATCAAAATAAACTCTGCCATGCAACTTTCAACTGGTGTTTACATCAGTTGGCTCATATATCTACTGTATACTCATTGAATAAACAACAAAAAGTAATAAATATTGTAATCAGCACTATAAAAATGTACGCGTTAATTTCAGTAAATATAAGTTTGTGAATATTGACTGCTGTTCACTATACTTTTTCTGTTTAGATATATATTAATGCTCTTAGCTGTGGTCAACACTTCCAATGTCATAAAATATGTATGATCTAGGTTGCCAACAGAATAGCAGAAGAGTTGAACATTATTCTTTTTTCCATTATAAAAAGCCAAGATATTTTGAACATTCACCTGTAAAAAGTGTGAATATATGATAATACTTATAAGGAAGGTACACTTTTAGATATTACAGTGTATTTACTCCTTCAAACAAGACAACGTGCCTTAAACAATTGTAAAATATCCTAAGAATTCTGTTTAACATTTTTTACAAGTAGAATTATATTGCATAAATAACTCGCAAATCAACAATTTTAACATGAAACTACACACAAGCAAATGGTGAGCATTGCTATTACATTACAATTAATGTAAACAACTGTCAAGAATCTCAATGGCTGAACAGAATTGATTCAAATTTTTACAGCATACTTCCACAGTAATATTTGTCACTCAATGCAAGTTCGTGAAAATTTGTCCAGGCACACAGTTTGTAAAGCACATAACACTTATGTTTGCAAAGGCCTTCTACTTTGCAGAATCACTTTTTGCTAAAAAAAATGTTTAATGCTTACATTGATATGAATGTAACATTACAAGAATACTAACTATGTAGTTCATGAAACTGCTTCCACACATTTAAAACACAATCTAATTCTCCACAATACCTACCTTGAAGGTTGGTTGTGGAAGCTAGTAGTAACTGTTTGATATATTGGCTCATCTGCTCATACAAATTAAATAATTTGGACAGACATTATAACCCTGTTTTAACATATTCCTAACATATTTTCATGGCGTTATTGTTTTAAAACATAATTCTTCCATAGGTTAAATAAAACATTTAATAAATTTTACCTGCATTGGTTTAATAAATTTACAAGCAAAAGGCAAGTATTCAAAATAGAACCGAATACTGGAACCGATATTTAAATTGTAGAATTGGCACCAGAACCGGAATCAACATTTTTTGTTATTCGACCCATCCCTAAAAACAATTTTTGTAAACAAACTCTACGAATCCAATGGCATGCACTGAAAGACTGGCAACTTCAGTCAAGTACTAAAGCTACTGTAATATCTGGTTGCCATTCACACCTGTTTTTTGTTATGACCAAGTAATATGCTCATTAGGGTTCTGTTATTTTATTTGTGGGGCGGGGAACTCTAGTTTATCATCTTTCGGGGGATGTCTTGGCGGCTCTTCTTATAAGTCACAATTTGAACTGCCCATTGTTTTGATGATACAGTGGAAAAGTTTGCTCACACGGAAATAACATTCAAATTTATACATCTTGAAAGTTGTAACTTTATCGAAACAACCAAATGTGTTAAGTTTGTAACGTTGCAATCGTCAGAATTGGCAACTGGAAATTACAGCTCAGTTTTGCTCAATCGGTAAAGACATGAAAAAAAAAAAAAAAAAAATATATATATATATAAAGTCAAGTCTCGGTTTAGATGCTGTAATTAAATTTAATATTCAAAAGAAACAGTTCACACAGAAGCTTCAAGTAGGCAGAGTCCCGAACAGTCAATTTCACCAGACAAACAAATAAAGAGCAGCGCCGTAGTAGTTTATTTATTATTCACATCATTCAAGCTTGCATCGCAAGAGGAATTTACGAAGGCACATTTCCAGCACAGCAAAAAAACCAGTGCTTCACTGCATAAAAGACGCAAAAAAAAAAAAAAGGGCCACCTAGTCACCATAAAAGAAGTAAAAAAAGATAAGGAATCCGGCGGCTGCCCACCACAGCTGTTGACGGTTCTTTTAACTTTATCTTACAGCACAGCACAATGTTTTGGTTTTAGGGCCATGAGTTATTTAATTAAAATATTTGCCAAACATATCACTATCATGACATATAAATGTAAAAAAAGTTTTTTACATACTTACAAACCTTAAATAAATTTAATACAACAAGTTTATCTTTATACATTAAAACTTATCTTCACACTTTGTTATTGTCAATTTGTACGCTAAATAAAAAATGTTTATTAATTTGCATTACAATGTAATGTCAAGTACATACAACTATAAAAATAAGACATTCTGGAGATAAGAATATCTATATTATTGGACAATATAATAACCTCATAATAAATATTTAAATTTTTTGGGAATTTTTATGATTATCGTTAACACCTGTTAGTTATAAACCTCATTATTACAAACTGAAAAATTCCAGGTCCCTTGAAGTTTGTGGTTGAAAACGTTTCACTGTAGTAATTTGAGTTAACTTTGCATCAGTGCAGGCAACTTCAAACCACTTGCCTAATTTTACTTAAAATGACAGCTTAAAGATTTTTTCCACTGTGTTATTTACAGTTCAAATATTGTTAACTATGAAGTAAAACTTCAAAGTAGGGCTTTAGAGTTTTCATTTTAAATGAAATTGTTTGGTATAAAGTTACCCTAATTTGTCAAAATGTTATCCCAAATTACCGTAGTTCTGACCATGTTCAGCCTACAGCCTATTGTCTAAACACTTTTTTTTTTTCAGTTAGCAGATGACAACAAAAATGATGTAATACAGATTTTTGTTCCTTCACTGAAGTTCGAACCATTGACATCAGCTTGTGTGTCTGCCCAGCAGTGAATGTTTTACCACTGACCAGTCCATGTCTCGCTACAGTTGGGAGAGGATTAGTGAACTCTGCTGCTGGATATATCCAGAATAACCTGTATGACAATACAGTCAACACTCGAAACTATCACCTTTCATGGTTACCAGGAAAAGGGTCATTACTCTGAAAGGGTCGTTATTGGAATGTACACTGATTCTGACCCACCCCCTAACCACTATACACAAAAAATTGCATTATAATTTTACTTAGGCTCTTTTTGCACATGGATTTAGTGGTAAAACTGCATGTTATATTTGTCCAATGGTTGCTATGAATTGACTTGTAAGATCTACAAACTTGTAAGATCAAATTTTATTTATTTTGATTGCCTTTGACCCCATAAAACTTAAAAATTGCTTTTGTGTTCAATCATCTTTAGAACGAAAATAACATGTTTTGATTAAATATATATATTTATATTTATTTTTTTAATTGTGATGTCTTCTGAGAGAAATTATACCCTAAACGGACATACAGCTCCTTCCCTTGTCACCAAAAAAAATGTCTTAACATATATAGCCCACCCAGCAACTTTTAGCATGTGCGTACTCTTATTTCGCTGGCTTCTTGCAGGAAAATCAGAAGATTTATGATTTGAAAGTTAATTTATTATCACAGGTCCATTACGTGGTCCTTTAAGGGCACTATACAAACGTCACATAAGGGTGGTAGAAGGTATATATCTTAATGCGGTTACAATTAGCGTAGCTCCCTTCACTATCATTCTGAACGAATCGTAGGCTGTGTAAAAGGAAACCATGACATTGCCAAGGTAACTGGCGGCCGGCACGCCCTCCTTCCAGGGCCAGAGCCGCATATGCACCCTTCCAATCAATACTCTTGTTGTCTGGTGCCTCGCCTAGTGACCCACACAACAGAGCACGGACTGCTTGCCTTGTTTGTTTTTCGATTCACTTTCTTTAAATACAATGAACCCTCAATTTAGTGGACATAGGATATAATGGACAGATCAGGATAGAAAAAATAAACAGTCATATTTTATTTAATCTTTTATTTGTTTGCATGATCGCACACTAACTCTTTGAGCGCTGAGTCTGGATGCTTCCAAGGTCATGTTTACTCCCAGTCCCAGATAAAAATAGCTTCCCACCTGCCTCCAAAATTACTCATAAATCAGTGATGTGTGGCTGTCTACAGACACTCACTTATTAAAGTTAGTTGAGTTCGACATTACCACTGAATAAGTGATGTATCTACCAGTTCCAAATGCAGTACTGCAAAACAGTGGAATGACTTATCAGTCCCCATTCTCGTCCTAAGCATGACTCGTCACAGCAGGAAGTGGTTAGTTTACCAGCTGCCTACAATTTAATTCATTTTGTGTAAATAAACAGTTTTGTTTATGTTGTCGGGATTGTTTGTTGAGACAAAATTTCTAGAGTTAAACTTTACTGTGTGGGGTGGAAATAAGGTAGCATTTCACTCTGGACTGAAAAGGGAAGGAGTTTGTGTAGTAAACAAAAAAGAGCAGAGCTAAAATTTTAATTTTTCTGTGTGGGTTTGTGTATGCATGTGTTTGTGTGTGTTCCCTACACGTGTGTGCATATGCACTTGAACACTTGGAAAATGGGAGGGTAGGCAACCCTCTGTTTCTGTTTGCAATGCAAGGGGTTAGATTAGTGTCTCTACCAGCAAGATAGATAAACCCAGTACACTCAGGGGTGAAGCAAACAGTTATACACAAAAAATATTGTCTTGAGAAGGTATTTATTTATATTTGATGTCACTGCATCACTAATATACGTTGCAGTTGCTGTGTTATTATGCTAGTTTTTTTAAGATTGCTTTTATAAACCAAATAACTGAAAGTATTTCCATCTGCAATAATAGATAATCAGCAATAACAGGCAAGCAATCCCATATATAGTCATATTAAAGATATACTGTATAGTTGGTTGTAGGTGGCTTTTCAGTGTGTCTTCTTAAAGAAAATGTAATATTATCTGTACATGTCAACCACTTCGTAAAATAATATGATCCACCATTTTCCGTAACCATCTTGAAAAGGTTCCAGTAGGTTGTTGGTTTCAAGAAACAGAGAAAGTTAAATTTACTGAATGATTATGCAAATTAATTATTTTACATCGGTGGCAGACAAATGTGATTTTTAAATGAAGTAACTGTCGAAGGATTGACATACAACATGTGTTCAGGAATTGCGATTAGGATTACACAGAATAATAGGATTACACACATTGTTTTGAAAATAATGTATTTTAAAACCATTATGATGTTTGAAATGTACGTGGCCAAAATAACTTTAACCATTTTTTTGTAGTGTAAGAAACCATTTGTCTTAATTCAACAAGTGTGAGGTTGACTTTGCTAAGAATGTTTATCTACAGAGTAAATTTTATTACTTGCATCTGTAGGAACTGCAAAATATTTATCACATCTTATTTTTTCAGTGAAGGTAACACTTTTCAAATTCTAATAACTCTAATATTATTTTCACATGAGAAATTTTCCACTGCTCCATAAAAACAATATGCAATTCAAAATAAAAATTGGCTCATGAGATGAAGCACAAAGCAGTACCGTCTCAAGAAGGACGTTAAGTCCCCCGTCCCTCTCCAGAAAACAAATAGAGTCTTAGCTGTAACATCCTACTTTTAGTACTTGACTGAAATTAGCTAACGTTAGTCTTTCGGTGTCTACCAAGAAATAAAATAAAAGGAGAAATTGAAAAAAAAAAAAAAAGTGTGGATTGGACTTGTAGGTAGCATTTGTTTACAAACACTGTTTTCTTCTCAGGCAGAACAGCTGTGGCGGAAGGATACATTGTGGCCCCGCGACTTTTCTATGACTGTCAAAATTTACTGTACTTACATGAAATGGATCAAAATGTCTTCTTTTTTTTTTAGGAAAACTGCAAACAAAACGTCTCTTCTTGTGTTGATTTGAGGTCCCATTTTATGGTAATTTTGACTGTAATCTGTGTTCACATCTGCAGTTCTGAGGAATAATTTTAATCGGAACACACCTACCTTTTAAAATATTACTTCATGAATGAATAACACATTTACTAGCAAGCTGTTAACAAACTGTCTTGTTGGGTGCTGTATCGCACACCTACATGCAGTCCCATTGTATTCAACACTGCAGTTTTGAGGTTCTCCTGGATTGCAAATATAGATTCACTCCACCCCCATCAGATGCAGGAAAACAATCCTAATTAATCTTTCCCTCTTGTTGCATTATGCCCATTTTTGAACTTTTGATATTTATTATCTATGAAAGAAGTTTAGCAGTGCCTTTGTGCTATCCAAGTTTGGGATACTGGTTTCCTAGTATTGCATTGTCAGAAAAGAGCTTTAAACAACAAATTAGTATAATATAGTGTTTTACTTGTAATACCGAATAAAGTTTTTGACTCACAAATTGCTCAATTAACCTTCACAAACAAAAAAAAAAAAAACTCAAGTGGTTTCTATTTTTTTTATATAGTTACCCTTTCTGCTTGCACAGTCATGGTGAAGAAAATCTGAACAGCAAATGACCAAAATAAATGCAACACACTTATTTTCAGGCCTATTTCCTTAAATATTTTTCAATTATTTAACCAAATTTCAACATTTGCACAGTTTCCCAAAAAATGGTCATTTTGAGAGGGCTGTTACTCCCAGGGCCATAGTGTTGACAGTTGACTGTAGTTGTTATAAAGAAAACAAATGATAAACACAGAAATACTAGTACACCATATGCCACTTTTCTACCGCCTAAAATTATCACATGTTCACAGTTCATTTCACAGAATACTGCAGGCAATCTTGTAAAATAAAGGATCTTTACAAAATCATGCTGTGCAACACACACGGAAATACATTGTATTTACATATTGTGCATTACAAGTCTTATGTACTGTATAACTGCCTGCACTTACGAAGCATTGCTTTACATGGATTTGAACGGTGGCCACTAGACAGGTGCAACAAAAAGCAGTTTTGAATTCAGACAATGCAGTTAAGCATAGGAGGCGAAAGCTAGACTGGAACATAAAATTATGATAATGCAAAAATATAAAATGAGCTGAGTGCACTGCACATGTTCTATGAGTAAAATTTTACTGAAAGTACAATTAGTAATTGTTTTACACAAGTCTCCTTCACAGAACCATAAGCAGCAACTAAAAATACGCCAGAACTTAGGCACTATTTGTTTGTACAGCAAATACCCAACACAAGGACAGAAAAATAAGATACAAAACAAACTTAATATAAATAATTTGGATATTCCTAATAGGAGCGTGGGAGCACTAGTTTTTGAATTTCAGACGAGTTCAAATAAATTTTTTTGAGAAACTCACAATTTCAAGTTAAACTCAAGTTTTATAGAAGATCTGTTTGAATTATTTCCATCATTAAATAAGAATCAAAATTTTCTGAATTATTTTTTCTGTTTTATAGCCATTAATATTAATACAGACATAAACCATTACATTAAGCATGAAAAAAAACTAAAATTTTTGAGTCTGAAAAAAAAATTGATCTCTATTTCAAGTTTTGATCAAAAACTTGACTTGCCTCAAAAATCACAGTTCATGCAGACCCCTAATTCCTATAGAACACATATACTCATAAACATAAACTTCAAAACTTAACTAGAAGAGGCAGTGCATCATTTTCCATTTTGTTTGAAATTCCAAGATATGGAGTAGCGTCAAAGGTACAAAATTAAGTTTTTTGCTAGCTTATTTTGAGATAAATTTTCTACAAGCCTGTCCAATGAAAATGGTGTTAAGTAAGCTTTTTCCAAAAAAACTTTTTTGAAATAGAAATTAAATATTTACAGAAACAAGCATGGCGCTACCAACGAGTGATATCATTTCAATGTTGTCACAACTAGTGAAGAAAAAATTATTAAATGTTCCACAAATACAATAAGTATTACTTTCCTAAGCATCTTCTTAATGCATGCCTAAAAATTATATTATATACACTGCTAAATAAAAATGCAAAAGTCTGTATTCAAGACCTCAGTAGGTACACTACCAGTCTTTGTCCAGTAGGAGATTTACTCATAACTCATACTATGCTCAAAGAAGTTAATTACCAATGCAACAAAGATAATGTTACATATTCATCATAATCTATAGAAAAAAAATATTAAAGTAAATAAAACTTTTAAAAAATGCTTACTGATTTTTTTTATGTGAGCAACCTAAAAGAACAATTTACAACCATACAGACTTTGTATTTAAACTTAACAGTACTCTGGTTTTGATTACAATGAATCAACCTAAAAATTAAGGCTGTGCGAATATCACTTTTTTATTGCAAATTGAGTATGAACAGAATACAGCATTTGTAAACATTTTGTCAATACCAAAAAATTTGCAAATATTTAGGAACTTTGATGTTGTCAAACTGCGAGTCATCATCTGGTGAAAATTTGTTTGAAGTAAGTTTAATACACACATATTTTATATAACTTTTTCATGAAAATAAACAATACTAAAATCATTACCAGTTAAAATTAAAGCACTAATTAAAAATGCTACATATAAAAAGTGCAATACAGGCAGTCCTCTACTTTCATACATAATGTGTTCCTGTTCCTGAAAATGTGTGTGAAAGGTAAATGTATGAAAGTTGAATTGTATATACACATGTAATAAGAGGGGTTCCGTTCCAAAGAAATAAAAATTAATTTTGGTAGCTAGACAATTTATTTAATTGATAAATATGTTATTTTTAACAAGTATTTAATTGAAAATTATGAATAAATATACATGTGCAATACTTTCTTACATGAAATGTTGATTTTCAAAACCTGTATACGTATTTGATTGTAGGTACTATGTGAATAAATAAGGTAATTAAATATACTTCCTACTTTCTGTAAAATTGTTGTGCAAATGTAACATTTTACTTTGTAGGTTGTAAAAACTATGTAAAAGTTTTTCAAGATTCATATATCATTTTAACAGATGCACTTACTGGTACTGTGCCAATATGACAGCCATAGCTAAACATTTATAACATATGATCCCAGAAGGCTGGAAAACATGGCAGGCAGTGTCAGATGGCAACTTACAGTGCTATATCAATATTTTGGTAGGTTGCTAGATGCATGAAAGACCAAATTGGTCTTATGAAAGTTGATTTAGAGGTGATAATATGTCGCATATGAAAGAGTGAGTTGTACGAATCTAGAATGTATGAAAGTTGAGGACTGCCTGTATATTTTTTAATTCCAGCAGTTATGTAACATTTAAGGTGGAGGCATTTACAAAATACTTTCACTTAAGAATAAGTAATAGTGCTTGTTTTACTACAAACTCAGGCTATTTGCAATTGTCCGTATTTTTTGTATTGTTTAGTTTTCACACATTATGCAATACTGCAACTGCTATGATTGCTGTATTGTTTTCGTTTACATATAACACTGCACAGTTGAGCTTCATAAGGTTAATTTTGTCTTACAATGAAAATAAATGCACATAATACTGTACAAATTTAATTTTCAGGTAATTATTTGTACATATGGTATGCTCACATCCTGAACTTACGATTTTTTTAAATTTCAAGGTTGTTAAAAGCATGTTGGTGGCATCCCAACCTAAACATCTTCACAGTTTTATAATCTTTCTTATTAGACATGCTAAGAATAACAAAATGTTACCAGCCATTATGCTGCATTTAAGAAAATGCTTTCTTTCTTCTGTGATAGTAGTTAAAAAAAAATTATAAATATTTGAAAAGTTTAAATACTTAATTTTGTTTTGAATATGAATTGAATCAACAAAGTATTTACAGGAATATTCACATTTTTTTAATATTCGCACACCCCTACTAAAATGCTACTTGCCAGTGACATATAACTAGAACATAGAAAATTGAGTATAAAAAATTAGCTGGAATGTATTACCGTAAACATACCAACTAGTATGTACCGTAGAATGCCTTTTTTACGCTCCCAGATTTTACACTTTCCTGTATTTCACACCTATTTTCCCTGTTCCCATGCAAACCTTATACAAAATAAATTCCCACTTTCCTGCATTTTACAACATTTGTAGCAGGTTCTTTGAGGGGAAAAAAAAAAAAAAGTTATGTAAACACACAGCTTATCTAATACACTGCCTTATCAATTGTACAATTTTTTGTAATTTCAATTTTAATGTAGGAATTTCAAGGCAGAACCTTTTCTGCTTTGAAAGGTTGCAGCAGCAGTCTTGACGTGTATGGGGAAGTGAAATTAGAGTCGGAGCTCTCCTACCTAATTCCTGCCTGCTTCCACCACAATTTGCTCAGAGTGGCATTGGTGGAGGTATTGGATAAGACTCCACAAGGAGGCAGATGGCTGCACGTCTATGAACTACGGTGGAGTCGAGAGGTTTGGGCGGCTTTTAACGAGGTCTTGAGAGTCGATGAGGGTGAAATGAGGTGAGAATGGAGCAGCACTGGAATGCAAGGGCGTGGGAGGACGAGACCTGACAATTAAGTAGTTGTGAAAACAACTGAACCCTAATTGTGGCTTGTAGTCCTGAAGGGACCCGGGGCACCACGTGTGGTGTATGTGTCGGTTGGGGGGAAGGTGTCATCGGCTGAAGAACTGGTAGAAGACTGGTAGGTCTTGGAGAGTCCTAAGGAGGACTGTGGCTGCATAGTAGAGTGCCTGAGTACGACTTGTGCTGAGGCGAACTACATGTACAACTGGCTTACTGTCAGGTGCACGGTGTTATATTTCCCTCGGCTGGAGGATTTCTGCGTGCCTCTTTCGCTTCAGTAATCTTCCGCCGCCACCCGTTCGGGTTTGGGCCGGGCTGCTGCCGTCTCGTGATCGGAATGGCGGCAGGGAAGATTGGTGTGGTTGCGGGCGGTAACCGCAGCTCGCTTGGGGACAAACTCTTGCATGCCCGCTGCTGCTTCTCAGCGGGTTTACAAGTGGCGGGGACGACGATGTAACTTCCTATCATTACATGGGTGCTGTCCTTGGAGGCGGCCAGTCGGGGTTCAATTCCCTCGGGGGCACGTGACGCACACGTGATGATGCGGAGTCAATAATTATAATGGGTAGGAAGAGTCATGCATCAAATTATTCTTTCAACCTAATTGTTAAATATTGTTTTATGTTTTCATATAAATATGTTCATTTAGGTTTGATTGAAATTGCTACATAAACAGTATATCATGTCGTAATAATAAAACATACATTTTTTGCTATAAAATTTTGACACATGACACGTAACTGGTATTTATTTTTTTCTACTCCAACTCATCACATGCGGCGCGACACGCCTCAATAACGGAGAATCGAACCCGAATCTGCTTGCCTCCAGAGCTGACAGGCAAGCCCCAACCTGAGGCACCCAAGGAAAAGGCGGACGAGTCACTTATGCCAGACGTGCACATAATACAATCGCTTCTGCTCGACAAGCGGAGTGAAGCCAGTTGCTCCTAAGCAAGCGCTGGAAAACACCCGCATACAGGGAAACTACTCCACTTCATTCCTTCTCCAAGAGAGCACAGAAAGGGCTGTGCCGGCCACGAAAGGAGGAGCCAAACACAGCCAAAGATGCCCAAGACGAAGGAAGTTGAACGAGAGCGCTGTTAGGCTGTACAAAAG
>NQII01006345.1:30369-54647 GCA_002778355.1 Clitarchus hookeri
AATAGAACACACACTCCACTTTTAAGCATTTTTTTCCCTGAGTCCCTTCAGGAAAACACCAGTGGACAGTTAGGGTCCAAGCCGTTCTTACGGCTACTTAATCCAGTTGCTCTAGCTTTTTCTGCCAAGAGGTCTCCTTAACCTATTATTAACATAATTTCTGCCGGTTTCTTGAGAACCTCGAAAGCCTAGGAGTTAGTATGGGTCACCGTGTTTATTCTCTTGAGAATAAAAACGTTCAAGTCTAACCACTGTGGGGTGTCTTGTAGACCTCTCTTCAACCTGGTAAGCGCTATCGTCAAGGGAGAGACAGGTAGCCACACCTTTGTACCCAATTTCCGATACTAGAGTAGGACTGCGGGTTTCCCTTAACCGAGCAGCACATACATCATAAAACACCACAGATTCGCCAGCCACCCATACTGTGGACCAAGTGTGCAAAGGCACTTGATGCATATGTACGGTAGAGCCCTCTACTAAATACACACCCCAAGTCAGACAACCCACCCCATCCACCACGTGCAATTCACCGGCTGGAGCGACCAGACTGACGCTGCGTGACTTGATTGCCTCTGGGTACTCTTAACTAGGGATTCTGTTGCCTACCCCTGCTTTGCCACAGTTGGATCGTAGAAGCTACCCCATGCCCTTCACCCGAAGAGGAGTGATAAAAAGAGTAGTTAAGAAGGCAACTACAGCTCCTACAGCCAATCACTTGTCAAGCAATCCATCCCAGTCAGACTTCAGCTACTCCTCCCCTTGGAAACAGGCACAAGCCACCCACAGACTGCAGGGGTCTCACCCCTCCCCGTCACCTCCAGTCAGTTATTCCAACCACCCCGGAAGACCCGCGGAGAGCCGCACCCCATAGTCGTCCAACTATGCCTGGAACTGCCAGTGGGCCTGGGCATTGCCGATGCCATCCGCAGACCGTCGACGTCAGCTGCAGCCGCCAGGAACCCGACAGGCCTATTATCGCCAACCAGACCAGCTGCCCTAGGATGGGGCCCCGACCATCAGCTCCAGCTATTCCTCATCAGTCAACCCCGTGTACGGCCTGCACCAGGTAAGCTAGCACCGGCTGACACCTTAGTCACCTGGAGGGCTCTAGCTATAACTGACAACTACATACCTTGCCGACGGCCTACCCATCTGATCCTGTATACCGAGCCAAGTAAAGCAAAGAGTGAGTGTATTTAAAGAAAGTCCACAGTAAGTCGATGTCCTACGTATTTTCTGACCAAACACACTAAAAACACCTTAGGTCATGTGGTGTGCTCCAACACCCCAACAATCACATGTTAATTTATTTGACAAAATGAAAATATTTTAATAATGAAATGACAAAAATTTTAATAAAGAAATCAGCTCAGTTTTTGTACCATAAATGTGAGGACCTAGATATAACATACTAACATAAATTATTAATGTCATTAAAAAAAAACCTGCTATATATTGTAATGCTGCAGCCGCCAGAAACAGCAAACGACTGAAACTAAGCTTGGTTCATTCACTTAAAAAAAGCATGAGACAAGTTCTTGAATACGGCGCCATCATAAAAAAACAAAGGAAATGTCAAAAAGTTTCCTCTTAGATTTCTTGGAGCTTATGCAATTCACATACAGTAGAACCTCTATTATCCGGGGTAATGGCAGGGAGGGATAGCACGGATAATTGAAAACCACGGTTAATCGAGACACTTTTTATTTAACGAATTACATATGTACTGTAATATGGGTGTACAATGTCATGTTATAACGTTATCACTGCTTGAAATATGAAGTAACGAGTCTTTGTTTTTTGCGGTTTGAAATGGTTTTCCTTACTTCAGTTCTAATTTTTCTCAAATTCATGACGTCATAGAAGTCAAAATTTTCCTGTTCGCAGAAGTTCAGGAGGATATCAACTGCTTCCATTGCTTGACTTGGCTGACTTTTTTCTTCTTCACCGCCAACACTGTCATCATTGTCATTCTCATCGTCCTCTGAATCATCCTGTTGTGTAGGTGGAGTACTGCTTGTGCTGCCATAACGAGCTGCTATGTCACTGTCACTTAGACGTTCGAATCCCTCTTCATTAACATCTTTTTGTAGCCAATCAACAATATCCTCTTTATCAACGTTAGTGAAATCTGGAATTGATGTGGCAAGCTCAAGACAAGCTTCTATATCCCCCTCTTCTATATTTTCTTCGTCATCATAACCTTGATCTAAGATTTTTGCCCACGAAAGTCTTAACGTACTTGCAGGTACGTTTTCCCAAGCCTCACATACTGCGAAAATGGCGTCTTTAATGGTCCACTTTTTCAGAAAATCTTTCAATGAATCAAAATTGTAATTTTCCTGTAAAATAAAACGGAGAAAAATCTTTTTGTACCTTCTTTTCAAACAGGAAATCACGCCTTGATCCATTGGCTGGATTAAGGAAGTCACGTTAGGTGGTAGGTAGTAGACAACAATTTGACCATCCTTTGTTTTCAGGGTAGTGGCTGAGGGGTGTGAAGGGGTATTATCAAGCAGAAGAACAGCTTTTTTTGGTATCCCTTTCTCATCCAGAAATTTCGTTACAGATGGTACAAAAACGTTGAAAAACCATTCACGAAAAATAGCCTGGTTCATCCAAGCTTTTGGGTGATTGTAATAGTCACATGGAAAACATCTCATTTCTGTTCCTTTAAAAGATCTTGGTTTTTTAGCTTTCCCAATTACGGTTAATTTGAGCTTGTGTGTCCCAGTCGCATTTGAACACGTCATAATGGTCAGTCGTTCTTTGCTAGATTTGTGTCCAGGAGCTGATTTTTCAGATCGCGCAGCGAGTGATTTTGAGGGTAGCATTTTCCAGAATAGACCTGACTCATCTGCGTTGAACACTTGGTCAGGGGACAGGTTCAACGTTGAAAGCAATGAATTGAATTCCTCATTGAACAATGTTGCAGCAGTCAAGTCTCCACTCAGAGATTCGCCTTGGATGTCCAACTGTCTTATACCGTGTCGAGCTTTGAACCTAAATAACCAACCCTGGGAAACATTAAATTTTTCCTCAATTTTCAAATTTTCATGAAACCATTCTGCCTTTTCACAAACCATTGGCCCAGAAATCGGAATTCCTTCAGCACGCTTCTGTTTAAACCACTCAAAAAGAGCAAATTCCATGTCAGATAATGATGACTTTTTTATAGTTTTTCTCGCAGCTGATAGCTCAGAAGTGGATTCTGCACAAGATATGAACTTGAAAATGTCATTTTTTTGCTTCATTAAGTCATGCACGGTCTGTTCACACACACCGAACTCATCCGCAAGTTTTTTTGCACTTTCACCACAATCTATAGCACGGTTTATAATCTATACTTTTTTCTCTAGAGAAAGCACGACACGTTTACGTTTAGCACTCATTGTTGACCGCTCGGAAGGACTATGTAAAGCGACGGCCAGAACCTAACTGAGAAGTGTGAAATGAACAATTGAGCCGTTTGAAAAGGAAGAGATGAGGGGACAATTTCTTAGACTAAAGTATGGCTGCTTACTAGCTAAATTTCTAGAAAATTTTAATAAAGGTTCGGCTGCATTTTTTTCTCGGTAGTACCGGGTCTCTGTCTGAAGTTTCTAGGAACTTATATACATCAAACTTCCTGCTTACTCGCCTATGCCTTTCCTTTGTGCCTGAATTGAACCCCTTAAAAAAACAAAACAAAAATTCTCCCGGAATAGTGAGCACGGTTAATCACGAACACGGATAATCGAGACACGGTTAATCGAGGTTCTACTGTACTTTGTAAAACAGACACACAAAACAGTTTGTGATACGAGCCAGACGGATTCTTTTCCTACCGAAAGAGAAAAACTAATTTTTTCAGTTTCTACCTATAATTTATTTTGGAAAGAAAATTTTTAAAGCAAATATTTTAATGTATATAAACAAATGACTAGTCTGTATGCTTAGGATTACCTCACAGAATGATACATGGACTACAATAAAGTAGTTAAGTAAAATACTAGCACTTACGTTGTAATCTTACTTGCAAAAATGTAAACGCAAACAAAGATATCTGCATGAAATAAACCACATGGGCTTCAAATACATTAACTTTTGTTTTTATTAAATATTCTCATCACAGCAATACATCATTTTAGTTTACATTTGAAGAAAATCCAACTGTTTATACAAACACAAATATCAGAAGTACTGCTGGAACCCACTAAACATTTAAACAATGTTGTAGATTCTAGTTTTTTTTTAATTTAAGAAAAAATGTCACTGGAAGTAGCATAAGATACATACCTTAAGCAAGCAAAGCTTAAAAAAAGTAAGTATCTGACCAACATACCAGACCCTTCATGGTCCAACAGTGAAAAGAAAAAATAAAGCAGGTGAAGAGATTACGTACGTATTTGTTTACCTTCCGCATACTGTCTTCAAGGTTGTCTTGGGTGGTGGTGGATGAGTCAGCCCCCAACTGGCTGGCCACCTTCCTGGCCAGCGTCTTGGTCATGGCAGAGAGGGTGGCCGCGGGTGCGAGCAGCGGCGAGTCTCGGTCCACCGACCCGTGTGCTCGCAACTCCTGGACATCCGCTTCCAGCCGCTTGTTGGCGAGACGCAGCTGCTCCAGCTCGCTCGCATACTTGCTCGACTCTTCTATCGTCTCTACAAGCAACTCCATGCCATCACTCTATGCCTCTTTTGCTCCTGAAAACTTCTACAGTGGACTCCTGAACTACAAGTTTTCAGGGGACTGTCAAAAAATTTCCCTACACCCAGAATTACAGTAAATGAAGAGTTTAACATAGACATAAAAAAAATACAACTTCTAACCTTATTAAATGTTACGTTGAGTATAATGAGAGCTGTACATCATATGTGAATAAAGTTTAACTAATAAACAAATAAAAATGGCAGTTACTATATTAGTATCACTGTAAATAATACATTAAAAAACATTCACTTCACCTCATTTAAATTAAGAATATAACATCACAAAATACTGTTTATAATTCAACATGGAATGAAAACTGAATTTTGAATGTCCCGTGCACACTCAATCAGCTGAGAACAGGCGGAAAGGTTATCGAGAGGCCAGTGTGCTCACAGCCGGTGAGACAGAGAAGAGGAAGACACAACATTGGGAGGAGGAAACAATCTACCCCTCCAAACCAGCCGGCACACAGAGGGAGGGTTCAAGGACACCACCACGCTGGTTGCTAGGCAACTAGCTCCCTCCCCACCAGCTGTGTGAGGGGAGGAAATGAGCTCTGATGAATATCACAGAGGACAGCTGAAGCTTACTCATTTCTACGTCAATCTACGTTGGTGACGCCGTGCTCATGTGGCAATTGTGCAGTTGAAGTAATTAATATCATCTCACTTTAGAAAGTGTGTTTGTGAGACAGAGATGAATTTAATGAGATAATTAAAATTTATTTCTTTATGGTTTTCAATCATTAATAATTCAAAACCACATCCTCTGATTTTCCCTTAAACTTAGGAGCATGCCCAGAGCCAGACTCGCCATGTCGCCGACGTTATCAGCTGAACTGGAGAGCGTTGTGCCATGCTGCAGTGATAAATGGTGGTGCTTTAAAGTATTTCACACCCAGTTATTAGGCGTTTGCATAAATAATTAGCTTAAAAACAATTGTTCCGGGAAATCTTAAGTGACGGGACCGAAAGGTATTTTGATTGATGCAATATCTGATAATCGATAAATGCGGAAATTGTATAATTATTTATACACAAATTAAGCAGGGACCACAAAAAATTAACGGTTACAGTTTGTTGGTACATGCGTTTTTGGTACACTGAGAGTCCACTGTAAAATGTATTAATGGACACTTTCCTCCTGGCATTTTCACAGGATGTACTAGAGAACAAAGGGAAATTAAATTCAATAAACTCAACTTCAACATGTCTGCAGCTCAAAATAATGCCTAAATGGAACTGCCAATCTGCCAATAACAACAGTATGTGGAACAAAATTGGATTATTGTATGCTCTCAAAATATGACACAAAACTTCACTAAAAACTATTGTGCATACCCTAAATTTTCCAGTACATGCAATCAAATGGATGCAATTTACTTTAATTTGCTACAGGGGCAAGATTTTGTGGTGTTATTTAAAGGCAACTTTCACTTTTAAAAGTATCAGATTTTGGTGTTATCACTGAAATTTCATTTTCTAAAATGATGCGTTATTAGAGCCAAAATGTTACTGTTATTTCATGGACTTTTAAGGACCGTCGAAAACCTAAGAGAAAATTCTCTCAATGTCATCAATGCTTCTGCCATGATACTGACACCACACTATAAGTTACGAAGAATCAAAAAGTTATTAATTTAGAGACAAAAATATTTCCAGCATAAAACAACTGATATTAATGGGAACAAAAAAAAGTACTGCACATACTCAGGCAGAAAATATGTACGTCAAAAAATATCATCAAATTTAAAGTTGCCAGATGTACTATTATTTTACCTGGAACAATTCAGTTTATGCACATTGTGTTCCACATTGTTTGGGCCATGTTGGCACATCTTGGCAACATTGTCAATGATGGCGCCATCGGTACTGGAACGTCACTGCTTGAATGCACAAGACCAGTTTGGCTTTGTTGTCGTATCGGTAAGTCACAACTCGCAATGTTTTCACTACAATACGTTTAGGATGTCCACCCACAGGGAAAACAGAGGAAAAGTCAGGGAATTTCATGCAAAAAGGAACAGTCAGCGAAATTTCAGGGATTTTGCACCTGGGTCGGAGAAAATGTAAATAACTGTTGGTCTGCAAAAATTGTTAGTTGTGTGAATACAGGATAATCTAATTATGAGCATATGTGTTTCAAGATTTCAATTTTGAAGTTTGTGAAATGGCAATAATACATCTTTTGCAAGTGACATAAGGCTTATACGCACAAAATAAAGTATTTGTGTTTATGTAATGGGCACTTATGTGAAGTCAACAGAGTACCACAAATAATATAAAATTACTGAATAAAATGTTGGCCCTTCTTGCTTGGTCTCTTGCAGTGTAATTTAATTCAACTTCACTGATAGCATATTAGTTCTGTCAGAGGTGAAAAAATATGGCATTGGAAGGTTTAAGTATTCCTAAAATTAGGTAAGCGAAAATGGTAATATTCTGCCTGGAAAACAGGGAAAGGTCAGGGAATTTCACAGGACATCCTGACAGTCCACATTGCTCTTGAATGAGTGAGTGTTTTTTTGTGGGGCACGTTGGCCGCAAGACCATTGGTAATCACATGAAAAAAAAACACACATCAGCGCCAACATGAAAAACAAAAATACAAAAAGAAACAAAGGACATAACAAGTAGTAAAACAATAACCATTAAAGAGAAAACAAGAAAAAACATACAAAACAAAACTGTGAAAGAGCACAACAAATGTTAGACATCAACATACATTTAGAAAAACATGTAAAAATAACATTACAAAGACCCGCAGCATGTAGAAAAGGCAGTACGCCACTCACAGACTTACCCCCATCACACATAGCTGTAGCTAGTCAGGCAAGGTAAAAGTGTAGCAGGCCTGGTGATACTTGGGACACTCCAGCAAAAAGTGATGAACAGTCAATGGAGAGTCAGACGTATCACAAGCAGGAGGGGGTTCACTCCAAAGCAGATATTGAGTGCGTAAATGAGGTGTGTCCGATCCAGAGACGAGTCAACACCATGTCCTCCCTGTGGTAAAGTAGCTGAGAACAACATGGGCGACCAGGTATCACACAAATGGCCCAAAGCTTATTGGTCAGAGGAAGGGAGGTCTAGTCCTTCTCCCAAGCGGCCAAGTTTTGCGGCACACGGCAGACAGCACATCATACGCAGGGACGAGAAGGCTGCACACTTCTTTTGCAGCACTGTCGGCGCCTTGTCAGGAATGCCCACATGACCCACAGGAAAATTACAATAATGCCCTTGCTCTCTGCCTCTCCAGTTTTTGCCATATCAGGGGGAGAAATGGATGGAGTGAGGCGACAGAAAAATGGCGGACAATGCACTCAACGAGTCGGAGCACACCAAGCACTGGCGCAGCACTGCAGTTAAAACTTGACAAGCTGGATAGAGCCCAAACAGGTACCTCTCTGCATCAGTCACAGAAGCACACCCAGCAAGAAACATCTGAATGAGACCCATAAGTGAAAAAACATGTAAAATTTGGTAACACAAAACACACAAGGTCACAAAATAGGCCTCCGTACAGAAGAAAGGATATGTATGCAGCTTCATGTACTCTGCCAAATCGAGTCGCACAACAGCCATTCCGTGTAGACCATTCACGTTCAAGGTGCCCAGCAGACAATAAGACAGGGGGTCAATCATAAAGTGCACATTCTTAAAGTGGAGACACATAGGTCGAGTAGCTTGAAGCTTTGCCCTGTACAGTTGGTCATACTGCAGGTGCAGAAAATCTGTGTGATGTAGATGTGAAGGGTCTAAGCATACCCTCACCCCATATAACAGCAGAAACTGTAGCCAAGTAGAGGTTTACTAGCATCTGCACACATACTGACAACTGGACTAGCCTGGAATGCAAGTCATACCAGCATGGTGAACACTCGACAACTGTTTGAGAACAGAAGGTCAGAAGGTCGTGCCGAGGAGAACACAACATAGCCACGGTCAAACTTACTGCAGGTGAGAGCATGGTACAGTCGAAGGAGGGTATCGCGATCTGCCCCCCCCCCCCCCCCAAGTTTGGANTCAGCATCTTCAGAAGATTGAGTTCCCAAACACATCACGCTTTAAGGTGTCTGATATGCAAGCTCCATGACATAACAAGAGGCCTAAGAACATAGTATATCAAGAGACAGATAAAAGGGAACCATATAAATGCACCTTTGGAGGAGGGAACAAGCCATATTTTCGACTGAAGTGAACAACCAGCGTTATGGTGGTCGAAAAAAGAAGCCACAGTCGGTCGCCCAACTGCTTAAACGCTGCACAGTGAGCTGGATTTGTCTCTCTGCAATGGACAGAGCAGCAGCATGGCAGAATATGGCAAAATCGTTGACATAAAGAGCACACTACAAAGGTGGACAAACATTGGAGACTATGCTGTTGATAGCGACAGCAAACACAGTAACAATGAACACTATCTTGCGGCACACCACTCTCCTGATGAAAACTTGGGAGAAATAACTCTAGTTACGAATGTGAAAGGTGCGACGGAACATAAAATTAGCAATAAAACGAGAAATGTGTCCACAAAATCCCCAATCAAGGAGCTTCTTTAAGATGCCAGGACACCGCATCATGTCATATACCTTCTCCAGGTCAAAGAACACAGCCAAGAGATGCTGCCGCTGGAAGAAAGTATCCTGCACAGCTGCCTCCACGCTGACAAGATGGTCTACCGCAGAACGATTGCAGCAGAAACAACATTGATGAGGAGAGAGGAGGTTCCAGGTCTCCAGGCAGTATACCAGACAGGCATTAACCATACACTCCAAGGTCTTGCAGACACAAAAGTAGCAGCACACTGCTCTTGAGCCAAAAACATTTTGGTCCTCTAGGCTGGATTAATGTTGGTGTAATGATCAGTTTATATTTTATTTTGTTTATTGTGGTTTTGGGCAGCAGTTGTGATTAGGTTAAGTTGGTGTTCAAGCAAAGTTTCTCCCATCTCTCATTTCCCTGCACTACGTAGATGAAAAACACACTTCTTGTGTTGTAATTCTAAGTTTGTGGACACATTGCGCATCTCAGCAAGTTGAATCACAGGTGATGCTCAAGCAACAATATTGTGTCTACAATTGGCCGAAGATGCCTCCAGCATGAGAATGGCATTGCCAAGTGAGTCTGTACAGACACCTCCAAGAATTTATTCAATGCAACTATGCGAGATTTGCCGGAAATAAAATGTAACTTTGAAACAGATTACGTTACTGTAGAAATGTCAGCTAATCAACTAACAGGCTTCAGTAAAGACACATATGCCGCCTGCATGCTCAACTTTGAAGATCAGTACAGTAGACTCCCGATTATCCGAGGTAATTGGGACCGAGATCACCTCGGATATGGTAAAACTCGGATAATACGGAGGTTAGGTATTATTGTGTTAAAAACATGAAAAAAATGTTAAGAATGTAAAAACTGCTATATTGTACATAATTGAAAATCGTAAAATAAACCTGTAAGTTAGTGCAAACATGAGATTACATATTAGTACTTAAAAAAGTCTTTTATTGTTTTCTGAGTTAACCTCTGTCCTCTCTTGGATGATGCGATGTTACGCCAACGCTGAAAAGTTAGTATGTCATGTGGCCTACACTCTTCTTGTTGCTCTATGTAAGCAAGAGCAGCGTTGATCGATTTCAACCCATCAGAATGTGATAATTTTGGAGTTATCTCGTCCGTGTCGTCTTCTTCACTGTGCTTAGGATTGGTAACCATATCGATAATTTCCTCATCGGTAATCTCCATCTGGACATCTGCACTGCACCAATCATGAATGTCGTCGCTGTTGATTTGATTTTCAACAGGTAGCTCATTGGCCAGTTGAACTAGTTCGTTCACATTCTCCTGTTCAGGCACTTGTTTGGGTTGTCCATCTAAGCCAAATAAATTTTTCCAGGACTTTTGAATGGTGGTAGGTTTTACCTCATCCCACGCTGAAGCAATCCAGTACGCAACATCTTTCATTGTGACTTGCTTTAAGGCTTCCTTGACAGTCATTCCGTCATCTAATTTTGTAATCAACATCTGGAGAAGCCTTCGACGGTAAATTCTCTTCATCGTTTCGAGAACTCCTTGGTCTAGAGGTTGAATGAGCGATGTCACATTAGGGGGTAGAAATATCGTTTTAATATCACCACTGCACAGCTCTTGGGCATCTGGGTGACATGGCGCATTGTCTAGTAATAAAATAGCTTTCCTGGGGAGCTTCTTTTTTTTCAAAAATGCTTCAGTGACAGGAACAAATTCATTGAAAAACCAGTCACTAAAAATCTTGCTTTCCATCCATGCATTTCTTTGGTTGCGGTACATTGTTGGCAGACAATTGACTTTTATATTTTTAAAGGCCCTTGGGTTCTTAGACTTTCCAATAAGCAGAGGCTTTAGTTTCAAAGAACCCGAAGAATTGCAGGTAGCCAGAATTGTGACTCTCTCTTTACTCTTTTTAAATCCGGGAGCAGTTTTTTCAGATTTTGCTGCTAAGGTTTTTGAAGGTAGCATTCGAAAGTTAAGACCAGTTTCATCTGAGTTAAAGATTTGATCTGAGGTTAATCCCTCCTCAAAAATGATTTCTTCCATTTTTTTCTGGAATTCCGCAATTTCAGACGAGTCAGCCGACAATTTTTCCCCACTAATGTTCAGCTGTCTTATGCCATATTTCTTTTTCCACCTGTCCAGCCAACCATCGCTTGCAGTGAATTTTTCATCGCCGTCTTTAAAGTTCTTGTGGAACTCGAGCGCCTTAGCTTGAAGCATTGGGCCACTCACAGGACTACCCATCCCTCGAAGCTGTGAAAACCACAAAAAAAGAGCTTCAGACGTCTGCTCATAGTCGCCCTTCTTCAAAGTCTTTCGACTCAAGCCACTGCCACCACTCACACTTTTGTTGACAAAGTTTTCGATTTCTTTCCGGTTACGTCTCCAGTCCCCAACAGTCACTTCCCCAACTCCCAACTCGGCAGCCACCTTTTTAATTGCTTCGCCACTGTCTAACCGTTTCAATGCACTACATTTTGTTTCAAGAGAAACTACAACTCTCTTCCGTTTTCCACTCATAATGAAACAAAGAAATCAATAAAAGCACAGATGTTAAAATCACTAACACAACCACCTTTACGGAGAGCACAGAGGCAACTGACAGCGCCAGATGCCTGGGACAATATGAGCAGTTCCCAGTAAACCCGACGATTCGGGTGGGCCAGCATTCCTAGAATTAGTTCCCTTCAAATTCGCACGAAATGACAGCTCGACCTAACAACAGCCAATACAGGAAACATATGGCACCTAGCAATAGCCGATTTCTCAACCTTGCACGTCAAACAAAGAAACATCGCTTCTCATCCTAATTGTCCTGCTTTTGAGAGCATTATTTTTATTTTGTATCTTCCGATGACTAGCTCGGTTAACCCGGAGGCTCGGTTGACCGGGGCTCGGATAATCGGGAGTCTACTGTACTATGATATTATGGCAATGGTAGAATCTCTTGCAAGCCAGTCGGAGGCTGCACAGGCAGTAGCTACCAGCACACGGAAGGTCAATGTATCACTTCCTAAGATCCTCCCACAGTTCAGTGGTAGTGTGAAAGACTGGATGAACTTCTCAAACTTGTTCAGCATACCTGTGGCTGATCACCGCGACCTAACTCCAGCCGAAAGGTTGTTTTACTTAAAGCTGTCACTTCATGGTGAACCATTAAGTATTATCCAGACGTTGCCTGTATCTGACAAAAATTTTGACACAGCAAGGAAGTTGCTTTTGGAGCGATGTTAAACAATATCTTTCAGATTGCTATCTTTGCATGTGGAAGCTCTGCTCCAGTAGCTCTGGACATGGACTTTGGCTGGATAGCGAGTGAGAGAAGATATTTGGTCGGCTCTTAACATTGAGGTCTTGAGAGCCGATGAGGGTGAAGTGAGTATGGAGAAGCGCAGGGGGAAACTGTAGATACCCGAGAAAACCTGCCAACCAGCGGCACAGTCCAGCATGATTCCATATGAAAAAATCTGGAAGCAACTTCGCTGGGAATCAAGCCCGATTTGCCTTGGTGGGAGGCAAGTAGTCTAACCACTATACCACCACGGCTCCCTTTGGCTGGATTGTGATGAGAAAGGTTGACAGCAGTTTGCTTCATGTGCAGTCATCACCTATTTAGTCATTCTTTGTTGCTTCCAGATTGTTAAGCCCATCGATGGACTCTGTTTAAAATGACTTTGGACTGGAGACTGGAAGAACCGCCTGCTAACAAACCACCACCACCACCACCACCACCACACAACCTCTGTGAAAAGTTGTTCGCAGAAGACCATGCTTGCGATGAAAATGGCTGCTAGTGTTGTACTTCCCTTCAAGAGTCCCGACTCTGACCTAAGAAATACCTACTTCACTGCACTTCATCATTTCCACTCACTCGAGCATAATTTTAAACACGAGCCACATCTCAAGACAGGTTCTGATTCATTTATGCAAGCTTATATTATTTTGGGTCATATGAGCAGTGTTGACGATTCATCAAATGTGAATTCGTGTCTCTCCTATTACAACCCACATTACTGTGTGCACAAGCTTGATAGTACCACTACCCAACTTTGTGTTGTGTTTGATGCATCTGCGAAGGCCAGTTCTGGCTTGTCTTTCAATGAGGTATTGTTTACTGAACCTAAGCTGCAAAGGGAAATAGCATAAGTATTGCTTCAGTTTCTAATTCCAGTGACTGTATTTAAAGGTGATATAAAACCAATGTACTGACAAATCTGATCTCTGATGCGCAGAGAGATAACCAAAACATCCTTTGTAGGGAGTCTGAAGATCAACCTCTGGAATTGTAGTCTTAACACTGTTACATATGGTGTTACTTCGGCACCATTTCTCGCTCTCTGAACTCTGCACCAGTTGGTAGAAGATGAGAAGTAAGTCTATGAGAGTACTGCAAATGTTTTGTTATCTGACACATCAATGATGTGGTCACGGGGACCAGTGATGTCACTTCTGTTGTGAAGCTGAGGTTGGAACTGCAACAGTCACTTTTGTGAGGCAGTTTCCAGCTTCACAAGTTTACCAGCAACTGCCCTGCTGTGCTGGAAGGCTTGTATACAACTCTTCAGTACATCCTACTCTTTTAATGAAGACCAATATGTTAACGGTTCTAAGGCTCCAATGGAACCCCAGCACAGACACTCATGGTTATGATATTCAACAGAGACCCCAGGTTTTTACAAAACGTAATATCCTTTAGGAAATTTTACAAAACATAATATCATTTCGGACAGAGCCCAGGTTTTTGACCCACTGGGGTGGTTGTCACCACTGACACTCTTAACCAAGCATTTGATACAACAGCTGTGGCCGGCAAGTGTTGACTGGGACTGCCTGACTCACCCTGACATTATTGCCAAGTGGGAAACAATTTGAAATGAGTTGTCATGCTGTTCCACAACAGTCATTCCTCGTATCACCCTTAGCAGTGCAGACTTCACCTTTAAGCTGTATGGCTTCCCTCACAGCTCAGAGAAGGGGTATGCTGCTGTATGTAGTGTATCTCTGACAAGTATCTTGCTCGAGTATCCATTTGCTGCTCGCTAAATCTAAGGTGGCGCCAATCAAAAGAGTAACACTTCCTCGCCTTGAGCTGCTGTACTTCTGGCTCGGTGCTGGATAAATACTCATTAATTTTGTCCTTTGAAGGTACGTATGCTTGGACTGACTCTTCAGTTGCACTGTCGTGGATCAGGGCTTCACCACATTTGTAAAAAACCTTTGTCGGCAACCACGTAAGTAAAATTCAGAGCTGCACCTCTGTTGATAGGTGGCATCTTGTTCCAAGTGAACAGAACCCAGCAGATTGTGCCTCTTGTACATTGGTCACAGCATACACTCCATGATTCTAGCCCTACTAGCATCAAATTATTGTGCTGCAGGCCGCCTTGAAACAGTCTGCATTCCTAAACTTAATGGAAAGACAGTTGAAATTAAATAAAGTACAACAAATAGTTGCACTGTGCTGCAGATTTGGGCAGGTAGTTTGTCCAGGCGTGGCACCTACCACAGGTCCAGTTTAGTCGAGATGCAAAAGGCCCTGAATATCCTAATCAAAATCTCGCAAACAGAGTTCGCTGAAGAGTCTGCTAGTATTGCCACGCACTAACCTTGTTTTCCATCCATCCAGAAGTTGGCTCCTTTTGTAGATTCTGAAGGCAACCTAAGGTTACACGGTCAACTGCATAAGAGATGAATTGCAAATAAAAGATAAACACCCAATCCTTCTCCCAAAAAATTGTCGTCTTGCAGTGCTGCTCATTGATGAGCTTTATTTCTTAAAGTACTTGCATCCAGGTTCCCAAATGCTGCAGTCACTGCTTCAAAGTGAATTTTGGGTACTAGGTGCCAGGAATCTCATTTGTAGCCACCTTAATAAATGTATACATTGCTTTTGAACCTATTGAAAACCCCTCAGACCTATCATGGAATGTCTTCCATCTGAAAGGCAGTGACAGGTCAAGCAGTTTATAAACACTAGAGTCGATAATGGAGGTCCCTTCTCCATCACCATGGCTAGACTCAGAAAGCCTCATGTGTTGCAGGCAAACGTATGCCTGTTTGTGTGCTTCGCAACAAACACCATACATCTCAAACTTGTATAAGACTTATCAAGAGACGCATTTCTGGCAGTTTTTTTTGGAGATGTGAGGTTTAAAATGGACGGTGCACCAACATTTTGTGTCTGTGGCACCAACTTTGTTGGAACCAGCCATCAGCTGGAAGAAGTGCAGAGATTTCTTGCTGATAGTGACACTCGCAAGCAGTTCGCAGATAGTTTAGCAGAGCATAAGGTTATTTGGCTCTTCAACACTGCAGCAGCTCCTCAATTCAGCAGACTTTGGAAGGCAGGTATTAAATCTGTCCAGTCCATTCTAAAGAAAGTTGTGGGGACCCAGCTGCTGACACATAAAGAACTGAGCACTGTTTTGGCCCACATTGAGGCCACGCTCAATTCAAGACCTCTGTGTGCATTGTCGAGTGATCCTAATAACTTCTCTGTGTCAACACCCAGTCACTTTCTACCAATGGGTCCAAACCCAAATATTGCCTGAACTGGGCATGTCGTCACCTCCGGTCAACAGCTTGACTAGGTCACTTCTACAACAGATCCACCAGTCATTCAGTGGCATATGGAGTACCTTCATCACCTTCAGTCCAAGGCTAAGAGAACCAGTGGAGAAGCCAACATAGCTGAAGGCAGCTTGGTGTCACAACTCGCACTGTTTTCACTCAAATACAGTCCACATTGTTCTTGAGCCCAGACACACATGCTGTTACTGTCTCTAACGGTATGCAAAATGCTCCATTTTTTAAAAAGATTTATAGCACAATCTGACAAAAAATTTATACAATTACAAAATTTGATAATGAGTGCGGCACCACTTTAAGAAATGTGTATTCTTTTCAAAGCAAACTCTTTTCATTATGATAATTTGATTACATATGTTTTGTTTACAATCCCAAAAGAAAAAAACATATTCTCTATACAACCCAGTACATATAAAAATTTGTCAATATCAACTGCAGAAATGAACAAGACATGAGTTGCTTACATTTTTCAATTATAATAAAAACTCTAGTGATAAAAAAAAAAAAATTGTAGACAGAAAGACTTTGTATGGCATGTTCAAACACCTAGCATGTGTGTCAATGAACTTCATTAATTTAGAATGGGTTGAAAAAGCAACTTTTACAACTCATGTTCCATTTTTACTTTCCAAATATCTGGCAACCCCATTGCTATTATGTCATTTGAAATGTTTAAAAACATAATATAATAAAAAAGCAACAAAGAATTATAGTGTCCACACAACTGCAAAGACTTTAAAATATAAAGGCTCATTTTATGAATGTTTCAATTATGTATAACATATGTATCTCCTGCGAACAGAAAACACTAACAACCTTAAGACTGTTTTTCTCAAATTTTTTCTACATCCTTCATAAGTCAATTCACATGCGATTACTAACACCTCACAGTTAAAACTATGCCCTTGTTCAGCATTCATACATAGTATAAAAGGAAGTCCCTGGCGCACGTCTGTCTGTATGACTGCGCTAATCTCGAGAACCACTGAACATATTTGGATGCGGCGGTTCAAAAATTAGTGCTCGCAAAATTCAATGCGCAAACACAAGTCTATTACTCAGTAGATACAGTACTCGACAGTGAAGAAGCTGTGCACTATCCCACAGAATTTCTTAATTCACTGAATTTTTCTGGCATGCCACCACACAAACTAATTTTAAAAGTTGGAGCTCTCATAATTTTACTACGGAATATAAATCCATAAAAATTATGCAACGGGACTCAATAATAAAAAGTTTAAAAAGTTATTTGATTGAAGGTACTATTCTAACTGGCTGCGGTACTGGAGAAACTGTTTTACTACCCAGAATACCAATGATTCCCTCGGATTTGCCTTTTAATTTTAAAAGAGTCCAATTTCCAAAAAGAGTTTGTTTTGGTATGACCATAAATAAAGCACAGCGTCAAACACTTAATGTGGCTCGAGTGGATTTGAGTGAAGCATGTTTTTCACACAGACAACTATACATAGCCTTTTCGCATGTCACGTCAAACAGAAATCTTTTTGTGCTGGTAGTCGGAGGCAAAACGATTAATGTTGTATACAAAGAAATTTTCTAAACCACTATCATATAATATTGTTATATTAGAGATGTATGAAGTGGATAAAGCGAAGGAGGTAGGTATGTCAGGATCGTGGTAAATGTAGGTTCATAATCTCTGCCTTCCCTTCTGGGAGATAGGCGTGACGTGTATGTATGTATGTATGTATGTTATATATGATAGTAGTTTACTAATTTACTATCATATAATATTGTTATTGTCTTATCCCAATTTATTTATTAGTGTATTGCTGTAAAAACTAAATTACACCTGGGCGAAGCTGAGCCGGGCCGCTAGTGTAATATCATCAGAGGGAACATAAATGTCATACATAATACCGAGTGAAATCACAACCAGGTGGGAGCAGCAGTTGGCATACTGGTTAGAGCGCTCGCCTTCCACCAAGACGATCTGGGTTTGATTCCCAGTGAGGTCACTTCAGGATTTTTGCATATGGGAATCAGGCTGGACAATGTCGCTGGTCTGCAGGTTTTCTGACGGATTTCCTATTTCTCCAACCCTTGCATTCTGGTACTGCTCCATATCTACCTCGTTTCACCCTCATATGCTCTGAAGACCTTGTTGTTAAGAGCCACCCAAACCTCTCCTCTCCACTCCACAACCATATCAGATCCTGCTCTCTCTCTCTCTGTTCGCCTGGAGCCTCACCTTGAATGAGCTGCTGGAGAGACGCAGTTTCCTGCTGGAACTTCCTCCTCTCCTCATCCACGTCATGCTCTGTGCGGTACTTCTCCACGACCAGCTGGCTCTTGGCTTCGTTCAGCTCCAAGTTCATGCTCTTCACCTGCACCTGCAGCTTATCCCGCTCTTCTAACGTGCACTTCAGTTCAACTGCAATATTCCACAACTGTTACTAGTGAAAGCAAACCACAATGCTCTGTTTCAAAGTGTCCATATGAAACACCTATGCATTGCAGATACCTACTTCCTGCACACCCTCTACCCTGTCAGCTTACATAAGCTGGGGTAATATAAACAAAGTGTAGCTACATTTTTGAGTACCAATCACTACGCTTAAAGATGAACAACACAAAAATGAACAAGTTTGCTGCTAGAACTTAAAACTGAAATCATATTCATGTAAAATCTTTAAGTTAATGTTGCATAATTACTTAACATAATATTTAATTATCAGAGGGTACTAAATACAAAAATGCTTATGATTCAGCCGTACTTGGTTCACGTGATAATGATAATGCCTGCATGCTATCTGATGCTTATAACCATCACTAGCAGCGAATGTGTTAAGCAATGTATGACCCTCACGTGCTTCCAAAAGATGTCCTAAACTATTTTCACAAATGGCAGTATTATGCATCAACCTTAACATACCATAACAAAACTTCAAACAAGTTGGTATAAATTATGTCTTCTGAGGGGGTTAGGTCTGGTGTGATGCAATGTCAATTATGAGAAAATTCTTTAGAACAATTTATGAAACACAACATTTGTGGACTGACATATGCATACACCAGGTATCAAAGTAATGAAACTCTCCAAAATAGTAGGGGCAACTGTGGCTGAGCGGTGAGACAGCTCACCTCCAAACGGGTTCGAACCCTGGCCGGGTCACTCCCAAATTTTCACAAGTGGGAATCGTGCTGGACAATGCCACTAGTCTGCTGGTTTTTTTTTTAGGGATTTCCTGTTTTCCCTGCCCTTGCATTCTAGTGCTGCTCCATTCTCACCTCATTTCACCTTCATCTGCTCTCAAGACCTCGTTATTAAGAGCTGCCCAAATGTCTCAATCTTAATCCTAAAAATAGCAACAAATTTGACTTCTTAATAGGGTGTAATGATGCAATAAATTATGTCTAATGTGCATATTTCTAGGCTAATGAATGTAATTTGGTCACAATTTATTTTTGGTATTCATAATTGTTATTTATTTATAAATGCTAAATCATTTTATTTTCTGTTAATACAGTATCAGAAGGGAGAAATGAGTTTCTAGTAAGTTTTAAATTGTTACAATAATGTTCTTATTTGGCAATTTTTCTATAAATTTGCATGTAGGAGTGAAATAGTGTTTGGTGAAGGCTATGAAGATTAAAGTATGCAAGCTTTAAAGAGCTATTTACAGACTGAAACCAGCTCCATTTAGTTAGAATAAAAGACGGACAGATTTATAAAGAAAAAAAAGATAAACTCCATTGAAAACTGATAAATGTATCTTTGTAAAAAGAAAGAAAGAAAGAATAATCATGTTAGCAATTTATGTGGATGCTGGGGTGCTGATTGGAACAAATAAAATAAAACTGAACAAAATACTTGAAAATGTTTGTAAAGAATTTGAAATAACAGTAGAAGAAAAACCAACATCAGTTTTAAGGATGAAAGTGAAAAAAAGGGGATTATACTTTAAAACTTAATAAAATGAGATATGTGGAGCAAATACTGAAGCAATTTGGAATGTAAGAAGCTAATCCTGCGGTTACACTAATAATTCCACAGAATTGAGAGCAGAATGAAAACTTAGCAGAAAAATCCCATATACCTTTACNATGTAAGAAGCTAATCCTGCGGTTACACTAATAATTCCACAGAATTGAGAGCAGAATGAAAACTTAGCAGAAAAATTCCATACCTTTGCTTTTCATAAAGCTGTTGGAAACTTACTCTACTTGACAGTCAAAACAAAACCAGATAAAGCATATGCTATTGGATTTGGTAGCATACATGTTGAAAATCCAACCAATCAAGATGTTGCCAATCTACAAAGAACACTGAGGTACTTCAGATGAAGTCTTAATCATGGTATCCCATATCAGGAGAACAGTTAACAGAAAATAACAGCATAATGACTCCAACTATGCTGAAGATAGTGATACTAGAAAAACTATTTAAGGTTTAGCAATTTTTTATTGTGGTGGACCTATATGCTGGCATTCTTGAAGGCAACCAATCATGATTTCGAGTAGCATAGAAGCTGAATTTATTAGTGATGCAAAATGCTGCAAGGAACTTTTGTTTTACAAAAGAACGATAGAACCGACTGACTGCGAAATAAGTGCAAAAATGTTGATTGATAGCTTGAGTACCATTGCCTTAATTAAAAAAAAGGGAAAGCTTGTAAAATTTGAACATTGCCCAACAGATGAGTTAACTGCACGTATACTAACAAAACCTTTAAGTGACATCAAAATTAAAAAATAATAATGTGCTAAATTAATAACAATTTTTTTTTAGTTATAAAATTAGGGAGTGCGTTGGAATATAATTTTTTGAAGAATACATATCTGCAAAGAGGAACAGTGTTTTGTCTTAGCAATATAAAAAGTTTAAGAAATTAAAAATTAAATCAAAAAACTATAAAGAATTTTTACTTTTAATAGTGTGCACAGGAATAATACTTTGCCTGGTAGTATTATATACAGTAATTTATTGAATGTCATCTGTAAAGGTGTAATTGACGTTCCAGGAAAAATCCCTAAGACTTACAGTGGCGCAAGTATAAAAAGTAATTGTCTTGTTATTTTTAGGACTTCATTTTCTGAATAGTTGCTCAATACATCACATACCCAGTGGTGCAGTGTCTCTAACAGGACATGTTTAGAGCACTGACAGTAAATTAAACACTTTTGAAAATGCTGTTGATAATTTACTTGTAATGCATTATTTCATATATTTATGCCACCACTAATTCAGTAAATTTAAACATTACATGTGGCTTTTGCAACATTTCAATGTAAATTTTGCCTGTGAAACTTAATCACTGCATTTCATAATAGGAAAAGCTAGCTAATGTTTGCTTATTTCAAAGCTACAAGTATATAAAGTGGTGAACAATGTAAATATATGTAATGAATTTCTCTGTACAATGATTGTGAATATTTGAGATTTAATTATATATAATTAGACAATAATACTGTTATCTTTTAACTTACCTTCTTCGCTCAGAGAAACCCGAGATTCGAACACACACAGTTATATTTTTTCCTTCCATACACAAACTGCATCAGATTTGCCACAAGGGACACTTCCAACAACATGTCACATGACATCTGATCCCAATAAAACAATCAAAGGAAAATTGTTGTAAAGAAGAAAATTTTTTAGATACTATATGTATTGCATAAAATTCACTATTATGTATCAGTCACTATTTCTCTGGCCAAAATATTAGTTGCAACTGTAGAGAGTCATAATTAAGTGTGATTTTAAATTTCTGATTTAATCAGCTTTAAAATAGACAACACTTATGCACACTGGAAGAAAAGATAATATACATGTCTCGACAAGCACTACTTCCACGAACACACTTGTTGATGAATACCACCTGTGAGCTTCAACTGTAACTATCTGTGGCTATTGGGTAAACGTACCTGTAAATGCATAAGTGGTAAATTACTGACACTGTGTTTATTAATATGCAGTTTATTTTTGAAGAGGTGTGAGATACAGGATATATAACATTCCATCTTATGTCCAGATGGGATAATTCTTTCAACCCAAATATACAAGAAATCCCATACAATACATGACAGTTGCAACCCTAGCATGCATGTATGAATGTATGTGTAATGTAACCATTAAATATTGTTACAAAAGTTATTTTCCAAATTATTCAACAGAGAACATGTCAACAGCATGATATCTATAGAGCAAAGTATAAATTATCTAAATTTATAGCAATATTTCTAGCTATAATATACATATATAAAGCTTTCTAATGCAGTCAATATAATTTAATAACTAAACATTTCATGATGTATTTGTATTCGCTGTGCAGTGTACATGAATGCTAAATACAGGAGTGCATCTGCTTTGAGGTGGAATATCTGGGGATGGAGAAGAGAGATGACTGAAAATTTAATTTTTCGAGTTGGGAAAATTCTCGTATTGTAAACCAAATTCAGTCGTTAAGAGTTTTTTCAAATAAAACTTGGGGAAAAAAAACTTGCTTGTACGAAAAACATTGCTGTTTAATAATGTACAGCATATTTAATTCTTACTCAACCAGTAACCGCCTCCTCCGACCATTTTAACCAATATTTAATCTGATCGGATCTAAGCCACTACCCAAAAATTCTATAAGCTATAAAGTAAGAAACTGATTCTGTTATAGAAAGAAAACATCCAACTGCAAAAGGAATACACAAACATACAATTAAAATAATTATTTGTATTTTTAATTGAACTAAAGCACTTTATAAGGAAGTTTTTAACTTATTTTGAAGGTGTGAGATTTGTTAAGTCTAAAATAAGCATGGCAGAAAAGAAAATTCAACCCTAATTATAGTATTACAATCACATAAAAAATTAAAATTTACAGGAATGTGTCAGCAACTAAACTACAATTGGATTAATTTCTATGGGGGTGATCCTGTAACATCATTACCATCTTTTTGCAAATAAAACTCTTTCATCTTTGCTCGCTGAAGCCCAAACTCTTCGTGAGATTTATGTTTTTCATCCTCCAGTTCCTTTATTCTTTCCAGAAGTTCCTCGTTTGAAGTTAAACCTGAAAGAAACACAACATAAAACAAACCAATAACAAAAATTATAACTGAAGACGACCAAGGCAAAGTCTCATTAATAAAAGCAAGTATGATGGAAAAAGGTTCATTGCAGCAATAAATATGGTTATTCAAGACTGAAAGTATGCAATCTCCCTAGGATGCGTGAAAGCCAAACTAAAGTACCAACCAGATGTACACATTATATTCCTATCATATCTCATGAGGGAGTGGGATTGTGTGAGTGTGTACATAGTATCAGGATACTGTGAAACTAAAAAAAAAAGGCAACCAAGAAAAACCTGTCACTATCATCCGGTTACTTATGGAAATTACTTTGGCTACTAACCTTACTTTACATTAAATTTTTGATTCAAAAGTATAATTACATTTTAATCATAAATTATTAATAAGGAAATCAAAATTAACCAAAAGGTTCCCTAATATCTATTAACCCCACAGTTTTTGAGAAAATCACATAAAATTTCTTTAGAGAAAGAAGTAGAAAACCTGTATTTGGCCCACTCAATGTTCCTTGTGGATACATATTACTTATGTACCTGTTTTACATTGCTTTACCACTTATGGGTACACCTATTCCCAAGTCTTTCTTAACAATGTTAGGCATGAATTCCTAGTGAAATTTATGCCAATTAGACAAGGTGACATTTTGTTAACTTTTACACATTGATAGGTAGTCAGTCATTAAAAAACCAATTTTATTTCTGCATCAAAAAATTTAATGAAATAAAAGGTAGTTTTCATTAAATAATATCATGAATGCAAATGATTTTACAGAGGTTCCAGATCCTTGTCTAGTTATACACATCATCTGGATGTCTGCAATAAACTTATGTTTCATTACATTTGAGAATCACTTTAGACCATACGTCATACACATGACTTTGGCTTAGTTGTTGTTTGTGATTAATTTGCAGCCAAACAACGTCTATATAAGTAAAATAGTTCATCTATGTAATCATTTATTTCACAACAATTTTATAACAACTTTATTAACGTGCTTGTCCCGAGCAAGGTAGCACAGTGGTGAACCAATGGACTTGCATTCGGGAGGGCACTGGTTCAATCACTAGTCCGGCCAACCTTATTTTTGTTTTCTATAGTTTTCCTAATTCACTCCAAGGTTTGTTCTTTGCTACAGGCCATGGTCGAGTCCTACCCCGTTCCTGCTTGTCTGAGCACCTTGCTCCATCTTCAATGACCTTACTGTCTGTGAGATGTTACGCCCTACCTACCTACCCATTACCCAACTACCTCCCTACCTACTAACCTACCCACCACCCACCTACCTACCTACCCACCACCCACCTACCTCCCTACCTACCAACATACTAACATACCCACCTACCTAACTACCCACCACCCACCTACCTCCCTACCTACCAACCTACTAACATACCCACCTACCCACCTACCTACCA
>NQII01006345.1:65649-119318 GCA_002778355.1 Clitarchus hookeri
GGGGGGTTATTGTTGGTAGTGGTTGGACCGAATTATTATGCTCTCAAAAGTTGCCTATTGAGGACATTAACCAGGGATGGTCACATGACTCCATCAGTACCTAGTATGACATGCAGATAGGGTGCACTTCTAGCATACCATACCAAAATAAGAATCGTGGAGGTGTAACCACCACATTTGGGCAGCCTCCCCCCAGTATAAGGTACGTCACAGCTGCACAGCTATAGTGTGACGAACAGGCTAAGGGAGAGGGATGCAGCATGTATCAAACATGTTTTTATATGTAAATTTTCAAAAGACAAACACTTTTATATGAATAAAACAATTTTACCAACTCAAATTTAAACAAATTGCATCACGAAATTGTTGATGTCACTGCGGTGTCGCTATTCGGCAAGATAGTCGGTAAGTGACCGGTTATGTGCAGAGAGTAGTGGTTACTAATGTAATGTTACGTTTGTGCTCGCAGGCGCCACCTAGCATATCTTGGCTAGAATGGAGAGCTGAGACCTCAGGGCAAATGTTCGGTGTGTCATACCTCTTGGTTACGATACGTTACATATATGGCATATGATATGTCGACAGGATAACAGGAACTACAACAAGGTACTGCTAATGCCACTGTTTATGCCCTGGCGCATGCTGTCTCCCTTGTACTGAGTCCATAAAATTACACAGTCTGCAAAATGTTACACATGACATGAAAATAAAAAAACACTCTATCTCCCACTAGTCTATTAGCATGATAAAATATAAAAACTATGTCATGTGCATGAGCACAAGAATTACAAAGTTTTAAATGGCCTGCCATATGTTGGGCAATCACACACTCGCGGAGTCTGCTGTGTCCGTAAATGTAATATTTAAACTCCCTTGTATACCCTGTATCATATAAGCTGGCCAGATTCTGACAGGTCTGCGAAAGTAGCACCACCATTTAGATCTGACTACACATATGACTATGTATCCTTCTGCCATCAGCTGATCGGCCATATGGCAATGATGTTGCTTATTTTCATGCTGTCATTATCAGCCGATCCCTTTGTCAATGTACTGCCTGTGGGACGTTTTAGGCAAACTTGCTACTCAGAAATACGCAGCTGCGATTGTAGTAATAGTAATGTGTACATAAATCATTAATCAATAAACTGTTATGTTAAAAGGCAAAAATATAAACAATTAATTTAAAATTTAGTAACTACAAAAAAATGTAATGCTAAACAATATTTTAAGATATTTTAGACTGACATCTCTCTAAAAAAAATTAGTAGGTTATAAAAGTAAAATATAAAACCTTGCAAAAAATTAAATATTTGCTAACTCTTTTTTTAATTTGTCCGAGACAGTGAATTTTGGTTAACATTTACGAGACGGTAGTTGTAGCTATTATCACACCTTGGACATTGCAGCTAATACATTCGAGTTGGAAATATGTGATGTGGAATAAGATTAGAATTGCTTAACAACTATTCACGTGTCCCACTTTTTTATGAAATAAGGAAATGGATTTTCAGAGAACAATACAGTGTATAATTTACATAGACGAACGATTACCTGCTGAATAGAAATTACTAGTACTGAAAATCACTGTACTTGAAATATGTTACTTTAAAAATTATGCAGAGCTTGCAAAAAATAAAACTATTGGTATCGATTCGTAAATTTATATATGTCGCACGCGGAACACTTTTTTTTGTGGCTGCTAATGCTTCAGAAAAATCCGATAGATAGCACGCACATCCTGCCTGGAACAAGGTCTGAGGCGCTTACTTTGCCCAATATTTACCATATTTTTTAGTTCACTGTTATTCTATTACTGGCTTGGAACGACACGAATTTGAAATATATTTCGTCAAATTATTAGAAAAAAAATGTCAACAATATTATGCAATATTACTGTATGCTTTTGGAATTAATATCAAGCACGTAATGAAAGCGGGGTTGGAGAGGGGCGATTAAGATGTGAAAAAAAAGGTTTTGAAATTGGGTTTCACTTGGATATGGATAGTTTTAATGTGCCTTTAATTTTGAACACATATACATTCCTACTTTAGCACGAAGTTTGGTTTCTAACACTAAAAACAGCTGCTTTATGATCACGTAAAATAAAATGTATTAATTAACCTAGGAACTCTTTCTTATCATGTATTTTCGACTGGTCTAATGTGCGTCGGCAGTGCACTCAGAATAGCCAATGTAATATTAACTTTTGTTTGCTCATGCATCAGCTGATACATGATTTTGTAAATGGCATGTTGTTTGTTTTGAATATGTCAAGTGCCACTCACTGACTGTCGGAATCTGGCCAACTTATATGAGAGAGAGAATACCGAGCTCAAGGGAAGTCACTGGGTTAGAGGGAGGGGCGAAAAAAAAAATGGTTCCAGAAAAAATGCACCAGTTGAAACTAAAGTAACATTTAAGGCAAACAGCTGAATGCCTCTCGCAGTGACACGTCTCCTGTTCCAGCGGAGCTCTCAACGAGACTTAAGCATGGCAGGCATAGAAGGCAGATCGTGCCCACCACATCCATGTGGAAGTTGGCACAAAGAACTTCAATACTGAACTAGACCATCACGAAAAACATAATAACCATTTCTTAATCAAACAACAATTTTCCAAGCTGTTTTGTCACAATTATTTTATGTTAACTTAATTCCCAGCATTTTTGCAAACACCTGCGGGCACATTGAAAAAAGTAACAGCCTCTCATAAAACATAACATTTGGGTGGCCGATGGCATTGATGTCATTCTGTATTGAATTTTGCCCATTTAATTCTATGATGACTATAACTTGGCAATGCACTAATAAAAATCACTTATGAATTTATTAAGATGATTAGTTTATGTCAATAGCAGTTTTTTTTATTACTTTAACTTTCTCTTTACTTTTGCTGTTACTAGGCCGTTTCTTTACGACTTGAGTAACGATCATTTACTGCACTCTTGCATGTTGCCCGCAAAACAAAAGCGCATCTGGCATCGCAATTTACTGGTGATTCAAATGTTAATGGATTTTCACACTCATCACGTGGTCAAGAGGGAGGTTCTGTTGACATTGGTTGTAAAGTTGCCCACCGGCCCATTGGTTGTTGCTATGAGGGCAGGGTGCATTTGTGTCTCATACATTGATGCACTCGTGGCACCTCATGCACCTCGCTTGAATGGTGTAGCTGGTGTTTTCATACGTCCGCATGTTAGGTTAGATTTTAAATAAGATCAGGGAGCTGATACAACATCTCCCTCCCCCCCTACTTTTAGAACATGGATATGTGCACACTGCTCTTCGCTGGCCAGCGCTGTAGTTTATAGATCCGGCAATTTTCTGCCTGCTGCACTGGATCCACTCTGTCCGCTGCTAGTCATTCAGCTGGCACACCTAGGCACTCGCCTTCTCCGCCCACCTTCCCAGATACTCCAGCACATGGTGCACGGACGAGACACACTTCATCGTTGGCAGGGCTGCGCACATGTCTAAAAAGAGGCATTGCCAGTGTTGGATGGGTGGATGGCAGTGGCAGGGGCATGAGCAGTGTCGCCCGGGCAGGCCACTGCGACGCTCGTGTGTATTCACCGCCTAAAATGTGCATAAAAAACCCATGTGCAAAAACAATCACACATAGGTCAGGAGATAAACACACAGTAAATGACAATTCTCGGGGTGTGGGCCAACCGCCCACGTGGCTGCTCCTGGATCTACCCCACGATGCAGATGAGTCGTATTGATGAGATATTCCTGTGTGCCTGCCTAGATAAGAATGTAGGACCCTTCATATGCCACTAAGTATCGAGTGAAACTGTTAACTGCCATCTCACATGCCGGAAAAAAACAGTAGGTTACCAAGCATTCCAGGGAGGCATGGTAGGGCAGTGGGTAGAAAAACCATTTCCATGAACATGAAGTGGCTGGCAGCAAAATAAAACATAACTTCACACTGACTGGTTTTACTCACTGATAAAATCCAAATACAAAATTCCAGCAGCTTTGGTGTGCTGGCAAACTACACTGACAAGGTTGACATTAGGTCGATGAAAATTACTAGAGTTATGGGTTAAGGCACATTTGAGCTGGCGGGAATGTTGGAATTATTTACACAGTTTAGGCCGTATAGCATTCTAAACAGAAATAGCTATATGACCACCATTTTGAAAATAAGTATCCGAAATTCTTAAAACACATCACTTAACAAAATCTGCATCAGTACTAGTTGTCTGCCAAATTTGGTAGGAATCGGTTAATTTTTTACCGAGATATGTTACAATTACTATATTTATTAGTATGGTGCTATCTTCAAAAATGGCCTACAAATAGCAATGCTCGTACTATATAATTTAGGTATACAGAATTTGGTCTAAATTAGTTAAATTGTATGACAGGTACACCAAATAAATCATAATATTAGTATGGCCGCCATTTTGAAAATAAGCATCTTATAAGTTTCAATTACTTACTTGGCCTATCATAGCATTACTTACCTGCCAAATTGGATGAAAATTGATTTAATAGTTTTCGAGATATAATGTTAAATATTTTTCTTCATTTGATGCTATTTTCTAAATTGATGAAACAACAACAGTATTCATCTCAAAATTTAATGCACTGCCAACATACAAAGTTTGATTTAAATGGGTTGAAAGGTTCCCGAGATACGACATATTAACCTTAATTTTAAAATTGCCGCCATTTTGATAGGAAGTGCTCATCATGCTCAAAAAATGTAGTCAGGTGTCTTTACTAAGTATTGTATGAGTACCAAGTTTAGTGAAATTTGGTTGATGNTCATGCTCAAAAAATGTAGTCAGGTGTCTTTACTAAGTATTGTATGAGTACCAAGTTTAGTGAAATTTGGTTGATGCTTTCAAACATTGAAAAGGGGGTACACTCATTCTCAGACCCACACATACGATCACATATTCAAACAGACAAGAAAGTGATCTAATAAGCCTTTCTTCCCTTAGGAAAGTAAGGTTATAAACGACAGGAGTTACGTGCTTGAATTTACAGTATTAACCTTGAACCGGTTGCTCCTTCGTTTTCATATTCGTTCCAACTGAGGCCATCCTTTTAACGAAATAACACAACACAAATAAATAACAAGCAGTTAAATACTACACTTCTTTCCCCCATAGTTGTAACAGGGTTAAACACAGTCGTTGCAGAATATTAACGTGTATTACATGTAATGTTCCATGTTTATTACGTGTAATGTGTTATGTCGTGTATAACAAATATGTTAACAATGTAAAATAATAACCTTAAGAATTATCACCAATACCGACATTAACACACAACTCAATATTTTTAGAGATCTAAATTGGAAATATTCGTACGAAATGGTTTTTGAAATATGACAGCATTCTTTGAACAGCTGTTAGCAGTTAAAGCATTTGACAGTTAAAACCTACAATTCAGGTGGCAGTTTTTATGTTCACATATAGCGGAAGGATACATAATCGGTAACCAAAAGTAGAAATTTAGCAGTGCTTCAGAAAAGTGTTAAGTAATCGAGAATGATAACAGATTCATTGTCCATTTCATTATTGGTTACTAAATTTTTGCTATTACTCTTATGAATGTTCAATTTGTACCACAACAGTTAAAATGTTTACTGTTATACCATAAAAAAGATAGTAGTATAAGCATACTGTTTCAATTAATTGTTCGTATTTACTCAGTGTTGTTGGNCTGTTATACCATAAAAAAGATAGTAGTATAAGCATACTGTTTCAATTAATTGTTCGTATTTACTCAGTGTTGTTGGATTGTTAAGTGTAAAGAAAGGAAGACTGCCTTAAGTTCGTGTAGAAACACGTTAAAAAAAATATAAATAACAAAATTAATTACCATGATCTTGGAAGTAAATGTTCTCTCTTTTGCTAGTCCGAAGAGAATGGATGAATCCAAAAGTCATGCAAACAGCTAGCACATCATAGCGAACAATTAAATTAAATATCTTCATAATGAATGACGATTACGTTTGCGTTTTTTCTGCGGTGCACAAAATTAATATATATAAATTTCAGTAACACGATTAAAGTTGTTCCTGTAGTTATAATCAGTTAATCACTCAGTTGCAAATGTATTGTTGACATATAGGCAACGGAAACGATATTAATAAATATATAACATCAGGCAACGTTTTATTTATATCAGCAGTGAAAGTAAGGCATTGATGACGCTAGGAAGGTTATTTAATTCAGAATTAAAACTGTATAATTTCTAAATATTACAAAACAAATTGTTGAGTTTGAACAATTAATATAATATGTAGAATGTTTGATGCAAAACATTCATATTCAAAATTAATCTAATCAAGCATTAAGTCTAATGACTATCATGAATGATTATAATACCCACAATGTATACATTTTTTCAGGTGAAATTGTATATTTCCAAACAACAATTATATAATTTTATTATTAAATTCGAAATGGAGTACACATGCACTCACATTTGATTTTCATTTTCATATTCATTGTCACCTGTATTGCTCACACAATTGTCACAGGCATCAGAGTCAGACACACCTTCTAGTACATTTGGCCCACTTCGGGCTAAGAGGACAGGTCCAGGGTAAAGAATGGAATAATACACGGGGAGGGCAAGTTGATTAAATTGGCCAGGAAGTAAGTAAGCTGATACCATTGGTTGGAAGATTTCTGGCCCACCACCACTATCAAACTTTTGGAACGAGTTGGTTTTCTTTTTAAAAAAATTCAAAGAACCCTTTAAAGCCAAATCAGAAATTCCTACGCTAACTGTATAATCTCTCTGTCTTTCTTTCACTTCCACATTTCCTTTCTTTCGTGGCAACTGAGGGTTACGCAAACTTCGTGTTAACAATCTGCCGTAGTGTTGTTTTGAAAGGGGTGGCATGTCTGTCAATATATAGTTGCTTCTAATTGGGCTCGAAACACTATCATCATTTGAGAGGATGTTCGCAAATTCATTAACCATCAATGTTGTATCAGGATGTTGGTGATTGAATCTGTTGTCGTTGACTGCGCTGTTGCTCTTGCAGGTTCCATAAAGTGTTGATTTAGCTGCACAAGTTGCTGGAGTAAATTCATTGATGTTTTGAACCCTGGTTCTGAAAGTAAAAACATTGCTAAGTTATTTTGTAAAGATAAAAAGAGATGAGGAATGTATTGGTTATATACTTTTAGACAGGCACAAAGAGTCTCTCACTGAGAAACCCAGAGGAAACTCCAGTTTCATGCATGAAGGGTTTTAACCATGTGTCTGTTGTTAAGTATTATGATCTCCTAGAATCGCTTCTGAAAATAAAATTCTCCAAACGATATCTATAACGTTGAAGAGACGGGTATTATGACTGTTGCAGACAAACTTTCGAGATTTCTAGCACTTCGTGGGAAAAAACTAGTGGGATCTTTATCATCATCTGAAAGATACACACTTGCGAGAGTTGAATCGTGCATGAATGCGGCCAGCAATTCGATGTCACTTAAGTTTGTCTTCCCAAGGATGAAAGAAAACCCCAAGCGGATGGATGAAACCTCCTGTCTGTTATCAAAGTGAACGTATACAGAAAAAGGCATTTGTCATTTGGCTGAAGAAATTCATCTCATTCACCCAGCCGTCATCTGAAAATCTGTTCTGATACTTTTGGACGGGCGTGCTACCCACATGTCAACCTAGCCAGGAAAAACAACGTCGTTATCTTCTGTTTTCCCTCGCATTGCTTACTGCCACCGTATGAGTCGTTTATGCACATTGTGAGAGCACATTATGGGCAGGGGGTTTGGAAATGGCTATTTGTACGTCATGGACAACAAGTGACTGAAGTGGGGAAACTGCTTAGAGATACGTTTTTGATGGCGTTTGAAATATAAACAGCTCTATCAGTGGGTTTGAAAAAAAAAACTGAATGTGTTCATTGAAAAGGAATACAATCCCTGGTCCTTTGTATGCTCCTGCAGAAACCAATGACAGTCCAATTCACACACCAGGGCAACATGGAGAACTGTCACCAGGTGAATTCGAGTGAAAAGCGAGTAAATAGATTTGGGCGGCTATTAACAGGGAGGTCTTGAGAGCCGATGAGGGCGAAGCGAGGTGAGTATGGAGCAGTGCTGGAACGAAAGGGTGGGGGAAACCGAAAATTCCAGGGATAACCCACCGACCAGCGATATCGCCCGGTACGATTCCCACATGCAAAAATAATCCGGGAGCGACCCCGCCGGGAATAGAGCCTGGTTCACCTAGGTGGGAGGCTGGTTGTCTAACCACTACACCACCGCGGCCCCGTCACTAGATTAAGGTGGATAACCATCTGCAGGACGGCACAAGCTCAGGCCAACATCTAAAACTGAAAAACTCTGCCATTAATGCCTGTAATTGACACAGCCTAGGATTCCAAGCAATGAATTTGTATAATATCTGCGTTTTCTGGAAGGAAAAATTTGAGATAGGTTCGTCTTTTCCGACTTACTGAAGGGTCCTTGACAACAGGTATTACATGCATGCACAGCATTCGTTCTGGATACAGTTAAGTTTTAGACAGTGTCCAAAATGTATAATTGAAACCTACATTGATTCCTGTCGGTGTAATTCACTTTACAGTATACGTTCAGATTTTCTTGTGGCACATATTAAAAACACTGTCGCGTTTTTACAGAATAAAAAGACAGATGTTCACCTACTAGGCAACGATTCTTGATTTAAATCTTACGGTATGAATTTATTGAAACAAGCTTTAATGTAAAATTACAAAACTGATATGAGAATTTAATAAAATGCAACGCTTCAAAACGTTCGAGTATTTACATGATCTTCAGTTTCGCGGAAATAGATTTAAGTGTGTGTATTTTGGAAGATGTAAAAAAAAGTGCCGCGTTTGGGCAGAAAGAAGTTTGCAANAGAAGGGGTAATTTAAGACTCAGTCAAATCAATTACATATAATGGCACAAATGAGGTAAATATAGCATTTCATTAAAAATAATATCTATAACAGATTTTGAGATTAAAATATATTAAAATTTTGTCACGATATTTAACAGAACTTATTTTAGTAAAATCAATAAATTAATGTATTAAAAAAAATGCCTTATCTCACAAAATAATGTACTAATCGCCCTACAGATTTAAACCAACGCTGTAAATTAGCTATTAAATATTTATGCTCGAATATGGACTGAATCTATTGAAAATGTTTTGAAAAGGAAGTCAGTATACTCAGGCCACTAAGCAAAACTCTCTACAATATTTTCTTAAAATTAAATATTTCAATGAAATACTTCAAATGCAAGATAAAAAAGAAACTTCGGATATTAGTATGTACAGAAAATTCTTACTCGCTGATAAATAAACCTCTGCTTTAATTTTATCTTTATATCTACGTCAATGATAGTTCTAATATTTGTTAAATCTGTAAAATGTGAAAAGTATTGAAAGGCGTGCATTTTTGCAGCTAAATTTGTACTGGATCTGTGTCTGATAAAAATGAGTCTAAATTATTATTTCATTATAACACATATTCGATTATGGGCACGCAAACGATCCTTCTAATATAGTCTAGCACTATTCGGAAACTCTGGAAATAACTGTTTTTTATTAATATACAAGAAGTCTGTTGTAAGTCTTTAATTTAAAAGTGCTTCGATTGGCAAGTTGAAGACAAAATATATATATATATATATTAAAATAATTCCGAACTTTTCCAGAACAAGCTGTTGTGCATTTCATTAAACTATTCTGCAAAAGAATTCTTCATTAGTTCTCATGTGCCATTCCTTTTATGAGTTTATTTGCCTGGAATCTCGTGCGATGTGACTCCTTTACTAAATACGCACTTGGCTGTACAAGACCCGGAATAATAAGAGTGCCGTAATGTGTCTACTATTGTACACACAAGCTAGACTGTAAGTGGGTATAGTGTGGAAAAGAGAGTACACTAATGAGAATATTCATATAATCTTGGACCAAATAAATTATCATCACTAACATTGAATTCTGGCCTGGGGTTTGAACTTGCTCAGCTCCACACGAAAGCAATGATCTCTAAATAAAGGAACGCAACTTAGATATGTCCTACCAAGAATGGGACACTAAGGAATATTAATTGCAGCCAATCTCCGTTGGCTAGAAACAACATGCATAACACTGTGAAGAACAGAATCCAAAATACCACTAGCTACAGAAAAAGGAATACACACGCAGGCTTACGAAAAATACGCGAGATTTAATTAGAAGCAGAGAGTTTTTACTCCGACACCATAACATGAAATCTGATATGTGCAAATATTATTTTTAAAGTAATTGCAAGCTTGAAAATAAGTTTTGCTGTGTGTGGCCGTAATTATAACTGTAGCAGATTTTGTGAGTATATATAATTTAAATTAAAAATAATTGATTTTTTTAACAGATTTCTTTGTTTCTTGCAAAAATGGAATTAAATTAAGTGTCTTTCTCAAACCAACTCAGTCAGGAGAACAAATGAGATCTTAGCAGGGCTCCCTCCGTATTGGAAATTGGGCAGAGCAAATTAAATATTCTGTGATCCAAGAGGGCGTCACGTTTGCCTAACCATTTTCAAAAATTATTAATTAAAATTTCTGGTAACGTACCCACGTTGAAATTCTAAAAACAGTTAGCTGAAAATTCTAAGTTGCAGCAACATTTTGTAGAATCTTCGTCGACTGATGCTGCTAGCCATTCACCTTAATTTCTTCCCTCACAAGACTCTTGGACCTGGGGTACGCTGATAAGATCATATCGTACCACACACAACACCGCGGTAGCTCAAATTTGAATCTAAATACAGAACCACTTAGGTGGCGAGTGCAGACTATATTCTTGCAGTTAGATTGTGGTATACAATTTATATCACTAGCAAATTTTACACGGCCAAATGCAAGTAAAATTAATTAATAAGTTATATATTCACAATGAATTACTAATATAAATGAAATGTTTTTTAATTTGCTTTTTACATGAACTGATATGCTGTCTGTTTTATATATAACCACGTGCTATGTTGTGTACTTTGTGTTTTTATATAGATAGACGATATGCGCATAACCTCAAATACTTGAAAACACGTTCTTAATTTTATTATACAATTTTTGTCACTAACAAATTTTTCACTGCACATTGTAAGTGAAATTAAATACGTATATATTTTAGATATATATATATATATACTTTATATATTATATATATTCACAATGAATTACTAATACAAATAAAATGTTTTTCAATTTGTTTACTACACGAACTGATTTTCTGTCGGTTTTAAATATAACAAATTGCTATGTTGTGCACCTGACGTTTGTATACACGGTGAAACTAAAATCATGGGACTAACATTGAGGGATAGTAAAGCTCACTAAAACAAACAATTATTGTATAGGAATATACAAATATTGAACTTGTGAAATTTATACATTTTAATCGTGAACTATTTTTATGACGAAATTAATTATTTTAAAGTCATCTCTATTTATTTATCACAACTTTATAACTTTGCCCTACGTGTTTGAAATACAGTTGTGTAACGTGTCTACGTTTCTGTGATTTGAATGATTACCACAACCAAAATAAAATACTAGCCCAGCTAGAAAATTTAAAATAAATAATAAAATTAACCTAGTAAAAACTAAGTACATATGCAAATAAACACGAGTGGTTTGAAAGTTACTGTAGGCCTATTTGTGTGCATGTTCACAAGAATCTTTTTAGGTTTGTCACTGCTAGGAGCAACAGCCAGAAGTTCCTGATATAACTAATAAGTCTTCTTTCCTCAACGTGTGTGCAGTTAATTTTTAAATAAGTTCTTAAAAGCTGAGTTGGTAGATGGTAATTGACTTATCTTTGAAAGCAATAAATCTATAAATGAAACCAAAAACTTTTGCAACAGCGTTGTGACAATTACAAATACTCACATGCCTTTCGCGGGATTTGAACACAGAGAACCTCGTACTATAAGCTTGCGTGCAATCCACTACATTACGGAGGTGGTATTCGGAGCATCAACTTCGGATTTAATCAGTCTAGTGTTGCGAATGATGGGGTTAAGTAACCTAAAATACATACGAGGCAATCATTTTGAAAAATAAGTGACTGAGTAACTTAAAACATGTTAGTTAACATGGCGTACCATATCGCTACATGTGTGAAGAATTTGGTGGGAATCAGTAGTTTTGTCCCCGAGATACGGCATAAAGTATTTTGTGACGTGATATCATCGTTCATAATAGTCAAAAGAGAGGTTCTATATAGGATACTTCTAATGTATACTGTCTACATAAGAATTTTGGCTGAATATGGTTAAATAGTTTAATATATGTGGCAAAATTACCTAAATTATTTATGAAGCCGCCATTACAGCATCGTTGTATGTCCCATTTAAATCATGACAGTTGAAATGGTCTTCTGTTGCATTTCTGGTGTTTTCAGTTTAGTACAAATTGGTTGAAATGTTCCAGTGTAACATTTGGTGGTTATCGGTTGATTGGACATCGAGATATGACATAAAAGCCCCATAATTTTCATGTTGCAATCTTTATAAATGGAGGACAGTAAGGTAATGTAGAAGCACATTCTATTATTGCATACTGTAAATATGAAAATATAAATTAAAATGCATTACATACTATCGTATACATAGCACACAAAACTAAAATTATTTTAAAGCCACCATTCTGAAAATATGTGTCATACTAAAAAAAATATACGTATATTAATATAGCCTATCATAGTACAATATATTCGCCAAATTTTGTAAGAATAGGTAAATTGCTTCGCAAGATATTGATAAAAATTTTATTTTTATTTCTGAGGCTATCTTAAAAAATATCAGATACATTTAGGCTGTCCACAGACAAATTTCATGGTTGTTATATTTACTGCCAGCATACAAGTTAAGTTGGAATTTTTTTTGTTAATAAAATATATTGAAATAATTTATCTATATAGCAGAAATTTTGAAAATAATTTTCTGACGTATTTAAAATATACCAGTTTACACTACCTGCTTCAGTACTATTGGTTTTCAATATTTGGTAGGAATCTGTGAATTGTTTCTCGAGATATAACATAAAAACTTTATTTGATCGCAAGGTGCTATCTTACAAAATGGAGGACAAACATGGTCCATTAAGATAAAGTTGATAGTTGTAATATAAACTGCAAGTATACAAAGTTATGTTGGAATTATTTACACAGTTTAGGCGGTATAACATTCTAAACAGAAATAGTTATATGACCACCATTTTGAAAATAAGTATCTGAAATTTTAAAACACATCACTTAACATCATATGCATTAGTACTAGTTGTCTGCCAAATCTGGTAGGAATCGGTTAATTTTTTTACCGAGATATGTTGTAATTACTATATTTATTCGTATGGTGGTATCTTCAAGAATGGCATACAAAAGTAGCAATGTGGTAGTATATATGATGCTTGTAATATAAACTTTAGGTATACATAATTTGGTCTAAATTAGTTAAATGGTATGCTAGACACACCAAATAAATCATAATATTTATATGGCCGCCATTTTTAAAATAAGCACCTTAACAGTTTTAATAACTTACTTGGCCTACCATAGTATTTCTTACCTGCCAAATTGGGTGAGAATTGGTTTAAAAGTTTCCGAGATAAAAAGTAAAATATTTTTCTTCATTTGATGCTATTTTCTAAATTGATGGAACAACAACAATATTCATCTCAAAATTTAATGCACTGCCAACATACAAAGTTTGATTTAAATGGGTTGAAAGGTTCCCGAGATACGACATATTAACCTTAATTTTAAAATTGCCGCCATTTTGATAGGAAGTGCTCGTCATGCTCAAAAAATGTAGTCAGGTGTCTTTACTAAGTATTGTATGAGTACCAAGTTTAGTGAAATTTGGTTGATGCTTTCAAACATTGAAAAGGGGGTACACTCATTCTCAGACCCACACATACGATCACATATTCAAACAGACAAGAAAGTGATCTAATAAGCCTTTCTTCCCTTAGGAAAGTAAGGTTATAAACGACAGGAGTTACGTGCTTGAATTTACAGTATTAACCTTGAACCGGTTGCTCCTTCGTTTTCATATTCGTTCCAACTGAGGCCATCCTTTTAACGAAATAACACAACACAAATAAATAACAAGCAGTTAAATACTACACTTCTTTCCCCCATAGTTGTAACAGGGTTAAACACAGTCGTTGCAGAATATTAACGTGTATTACATGTAATGTTCCATGTTTATTACGTGTAATGTGTTATGTCGTGTATAACAAATATGTTAACAATGTAAAATAATAACCTTAAGAATTATCACCAATACCGACATTAACACACAACTCAATATTTTTAGAGATCTAAATTGGAAATATTCGTACGAAATGGTTTTTGAAATATGACAGCATTCTTTGAACAGCTGTTAGCAGTTAAAGCATTTGACAGTTAAAACCTACAATTCAGGTGGCAGTTTTTATGTTCACATATAGCGGAAGGATACATAATCGGTAACCAAAAGTAGAAATTTAGCAGTGCTTCAGAAAAGTGTTAAGTAATCGAGAATGATAACAGATTCATTGTCCATTTCATTATTGGTTACTAAATTTTTGCTATTACTCTTATGAATGTTCAATTTGTACCACAACAGTTAAAATGTTTACTGTTATACCATAAAAAAGATAGTAGTATAAGCATACTGTTTCAATTAATTGTTCGTATTTACTCAGTGTTGTTGAATTGTTAAGTGTAAAGAAAGGAAGACTGCCTTAAGTTCATGTAGAAACAAGTTTAAAAAAATATAAACAACTAAATTAATTACCATGATCCTGGAAGTAAGTGTTCTCTCTTTTGCTAGTCCGAAGAGAATGGCTGACACTCAACGTCTTAACATCCACCCTGACATAAATGTGATGACCAGTTGATCAAGCACAATATCTGGGATCGACAAATTTCTGGAACTGTAGACTTGGTTAATATTAAAACCTTTCACCTAAAGAGCTGATATTTTGTTCTTCATAATCAGAGCCACTAGAAACCAATACGCTGTCTGCCTGTCAGTAGTTTTAGTATCTTCCAAGCTATCCAACGACAGATAAAATTTGGTTCTCGCATTGTCTAACATGCAAACTGCTACAGAAAATATCTCCACCATACAAGAATTTATGTGCACCTCTTGACTGCACTATTTATTCTCTAAATAATGATATTTTCCACCTGGAACAAACTGAGCAGTTTTTAAAATTATGGTAGTATGATGTTTCAGACCATGAATAAATAATTACTGCTAAAGCAAATATATTACTGAAACTTTATCTGTTTAACAAATCATAACGAAAAATTAAATTAAATATATTCATAACGAATGACGCTTACGTTTGCATTTTTTTGGCGGTTCACAAAAATTATTTGCTTAAATTTCAGTAACACGATTAAAATAGCTCCCGTAGTTGTAATCAGTTAATCACATAGTTGCGAATATATTGATGACATATATGTTACGCAAACTATATTAATAAATGTATGACATCAGGCAACCTTTTATTTATATCAGCGGTGAAAGGAAGGCATTGATGACGCTAGGAAGGTTATTTAATTCAGAATTAAAACAGTATAATTTCTAAATATTACAAAACAAATTGTTGAGTTTGAACACTTAATATAATATGTAGAATTTTTTATGCAAAACATTCATATTCAAAATTAATCTAATCAAGCATTAAGTCTAATGACTATCATGAATGATTATAATACCCACAATGTATACATTTTTTCAGGCGAAATTGTATATTTCCAAAAAACAATTATAAAATTTTATTATTAAATTCGAAATGGAGTACACATGCACTCACATTTGAGTTTCATTTTCATATTCATTGTCATCTGTATTGCTCACACAATTGTCACAGGCATCAGAGTCAGAAACACCTTCTTGTACATTTGGCTGACTTCATGCTAAGAATTTAAGTCCAGGTTAAGGACTGGGTTAATACACGGGTTGGGTCAGCTGATTAAATTGGCCAGGGAGTGAGTAAGCTGATACCATTGGTTGGAACATTGCTGGTCCACCACCACTATCAAACTTTTGGAACGAGTTGGTTTTCTTTTTAAAGAAAGTCAAGGAACCCTTTACAGCCAAATTAGAAATTCCTACTTTTGCTTTTAATTCTCTCTGTCTTTTTTTCACTTCCACATGTCCTTTCTTTCGTGGCAACTGAGGGCTACGCACCCTTCGTTTTAACGATCTGTCGTAGTGTTGTTTTGAAAGGGGTAGCATGTCTGTCAATATAGAGTTGCTTCTAATTTGACGCGGAACACTATCATCATTTGAGAGGATGTTCGCAAAATCGTGAACTCCCAATGTCGTTTCAGGATGTTGGTGATTGGAACTGTCGTCCTTGACTGCGCTGTTGCTCTTGCCAGTCAAGTAAAGTGTCGATTTAGCTGCACCGAGGTCTTTTCCAACCAGTTGCTGGATTAAATTCCTTGATGTTTTCAACCCTGGTTCGAGTGTTTGTGACAATATTTTGGGAAATTTTTTATTTTGTGCTGGCACTGCATGTGATGTTTTCGGGTGTTGGGCTGTGGTGACAGATTCCTTTGAAGAAAATGCCTCAATACCGAAAGGAATGCCAACAACTTTTACACCTGTTGATATACCTTTATGAGCCTTATCTGTTGTTTGTATGACTCGACTAAAGGAAAGATTTGTAGGAATCGGTTTACCTTTATTCAGAAAAGTAATTGAACTTGAAAATGGAATACCAAACAAAGTGAGCAATGCTGCGTATGTCTTCCTAGATTGCTTGTTTTCAAATGATCTGGGAGATATCAGAATCTGAAGTAAGATGTTTTTGTTTTCATCGCTGTCAATGTCTTCGATTTCCACTTCTCGAGAAGAGACATTTTTTGAGTTAATGAATGTTGCATCATCCAATTGCTTCTTTTCAGATATTCTCTTAAAACGAATAAGATCCAGTTGGCTTCCCTCGTTCGCAGCCGGTAACACTTCATGTTCAGTCGTTTCCCCTTCAAATTGCACTGTAAAAATAACAAAAATAAATGTTTTATTAATATATTATATTTTAAAATCAGTCGAAATGTTATACAGTTACAACTAAACTATTGTTTCCAATTTCCAGCAGCAGTATCTCTTCAGTGAACAGGCATTGCTGGAAAATGAAATGCAACAACCGAAATACGTGTTTCAATTTACTTACAAAACATTGACAGATTAGAGTAAATGAGCACATATACAGATCAATACATACATGTACTTGTTCTTATATAACAGTTTTACCAACAAAAGTCACGCATTCAGGTTTTATATTAATATATTTTGTATCCTTCTCGATCATAGGCTTGTATTACCGCATGCAGGCATATGGTTTTACATGTGATGAATATCACCCCTGTGTTCACTATTCCAGGCCTCTTTCACCTGATGATACAAACAAGCTGTATCTGTAGGTGGTCAAACAGAACAAGTCAGGCGGAATGCCACATCGCACCCCATAAACATTCGATCAGGGAAGGTCTTACAATCGCGTCAGTTAAAGTAGACGTACATATGCAGAACCCATTGTACAACTAGGCAGTGAGCAGACATTTTCTTACTGGAACATCACACCGTCTTCCTGTTTCAATAAAGATAACAGAATGGGCTGAAAAACGCTCTGGACATACCCAGCACTTGACAGTGATTTTTTTACAAGCACAAATAGCGACCAGGAGTTGTAACTTACGGCATCCGAAACATAATGCCAAGAGTTGGGTCTGTGTGCCATTGGCGAAGGCTCTCTGTAAAATTTCCCTTTACACGTCAACACCACGCGTGCAAACAAATTTCAGAGAGATAAAAACTGCTTTCATCTTTGAATACCATAGATCAATATTGGATCGTCTAGGTGACCCTCTCTCTACACCACTGGGGAAGTACAACGGCGGAGTTTTGGCGTGATTGGCATTCTGACTAGAGCCGCGTATACAGTTGTCATATTGCTAGCTAACGATTCCCAGTGGTTCATTATGAAACTCCCTATCCCATATCAGATACGATATATGCTTTAGATAGGCCCATTGTGCAGTTTCCTTCAGCTGCCCGTACAATGCATTGATCTATATATGGGTCGGTGCTTCGTGGCCGTTAAGAACAGTCTGTGGGCCTGACAATGACTACATGTGCAATCATCTATGCACTACCGACTTGTTGCGTTCAAAATAATACTGAGACATGACCACCCAACCTCACCAAGGCCTACAATCCAACTCCACTCAAACTCATTTAATTAAACAAAAGTTGCATGTAGCACGTGCCCGCGGATTAATCTGTAGCTACACAGATATTTTTTCGCTGTATTGAACTTTATTACAGCGTCTGTCGTCTTTAAAGGGCCAGCCACATTTATGATTATTATAAGGCGCTATGGGTTGAATGTTACTGTGTTACACTAGTGCGGAAAACTGGAAAGTTTGCTCTTCAAGATGTTGCATTTTATTTTCCAGCAGTGTATAACTTAAGAATTATTATAATAAAAAGTATGTGAATGGTGTTGATTAATTTAATTATAAGTTTTTATGAGTTTACTAGAATTACGCTGTACATATAGGCACCACAGAAGAGCAAACATTACAGTAAACTACCTCTTTTTAACGATAACATCAATTTATGAGACATGGATCTCATACACACATTATAGTACATGTATTAATTGTACGATTTTACCAATTCCTTAGCAGAAATCATTAAAGAAAAAAATAGTGTAATATTTTTAATAATTATAAAGTAAATAATAGTCAATGGCGTAGTAATGAAAGAACAATTAAAGTTGAAAATGCAACTCTAGATGTTTTTTTATATCACACCTATGGGCCACAGTGGCTACAATACTCCTCAAATTAACCCAAAAAGTCACAGATTATTGTATAATTTTTGGCGTTGCAGTTAACAGATTTTCTGGTTAGGAACTGCAATAATATCAGTATAACGCCCTTTCGTATATCGGGGCCAATAAAAATGTGTTCGCGCTTGATGTTATTGGCAGCAGCTGTTGATGAGGACAAGTAATCAAGTCTTTACTACGAACGATATCTCTCACGGGTGAAGCACTTCGATTACTGTGCAAAAAAGTACTAAACTGAGTGCGCACGAATGCGAAGCGTTGTCCCTTTGCTGTAATTATCTAGACTTGGTTAAGCTTTGTTTGCACGAGGCGGAGTAGTAGCCTGGGAGTAACTTTGGCAGGGATTCAGAGAAGTGGGAAGTAACCGTTACTGGACTATATATTGAACACTGTGATTGAAAGGGTTAAGAAAAGTAATAGGACATTCAGCTTATAAGTTAGATGTGTGTATATATTGGCTATTGTGGGGGAAGGGGAGAGGAGAGAGGGACATACTGCAGAAAGTTTTCCCGTTTGCCAATTGATCATTGTTAAGTGACGAAAAAGGAAGAGGGTACATGTAGTTTTGAGGAGATGTGAAGCAGGTCTAGAATGTTGGCTGTCGAGAATGACGCAGAGGACAAGGTGGAAGAATGCGAGAACTGTTCGAACCTTCGTGGACTGGCAGCATTGCACCAGTTCAATGGAAGCGCTTGTACGACTGTCACCCGTGTTGCCTGTGGCCTGTAGCACGCTAGTGCTTTGATTCTGTGAGTAAAACAAATGAGCGGTTGTCTTTTATTTGCCTCGCCATGGATGTTGCACTGCAGTGTGTATTGTAATGGCAGATGAGAAGGATATACCAATAATAACCGAAGGATCATTATTGAATTTTGTGTGAAGTTACGCTGAAAAAGGCCAGGGGTCGTTTGAGATGACTAAACAAGCGCACGGAGAGGAAATAACTGGCAGATCGGACTCACGCAAGTGGTGGAAGCATTTTAAGGAAGAAATCAGTAGGTTATGCATAATCAGCTGAGAAGCTGTCGCCCAGCCATTACATAAGTGAACGATGAGAACATTGCGGAAGTAGATACACTGTTTAAAGAAGAAATTAATTTATCGACAGGCGAATTGATAGCTAAACTGAATGTTGTTGTAGCAATATATCATTAAATTGTCAAGAGCCATCTGGAAATATCTCTTGTTTGTGCAGAATGGGTACCACGTTCACTGGGAGAAGAACAAATGCTCCTGCACGTAATGTTTTGTCAGGCATTTCTTGAATGAGTAGAAAAATGTCTTGAATTATCGAAAAGAATAATAATCGCTTACGATCCCTGAATCAGATATTACCATCTCGAATTACATCAATAGTGCAACATATGGAAACACAGTGACTCGACTCCTTCCAAGAAATGTCGGGTTTTTGGTTCCTCAATGAAAACAATGTTAATTTTTTATAACCATGGAAATAGTATTGCAGCGCTGGGTTCCAGAGAAACAAACTGTAATTGGAGATTATTTTGCTAATGTTTTGTAAGTTCATTTAAGGGGTGCGATTCGGAAATAAAAGGCGCAACTGCTTCATTACGAACAGTTTTTCTTTAGACAACGATAGTGCACACATGGCACGAAGAATATGGAAGCTTTGGAGAAAATTGTCGGTAAGTCTCTATACCATCCTCCATACAACTCAGACATCGATCGCACCCTGCAATGTCTGAGCTTCCCCAACACTTGAGAAAGGTTTAAGAAGAAGGAATGTTAGCATTGACAAGGAAGTGAAAGTTACCACATTCACTATTTTACACTGACTCTCATAAATAGTTTGCATGGATGGGTCTGAGAAGCCAGTACATCGCTGGGAATAATGTGTAATGTGAAGGTCGCTGAAAAAAAAAACATCCACCCCAAGCTTCATACAAACTCGGACTCCGGGTAATGATCTGTCCACGAAGATTAGGAACAGCCCTCGTGCAAGGAGGCGTCGAACATAGCTTATCCACACGAGTAGACAGCATCACAGAACTGACTTGTCCTCGATGATCATGACCGCCGAGGCACGTGACAAGGATACCGATCTGATAAAGGTTCTATCCGAACCCACGGCTTATCAGAACGAGCGCGGCTGACTTAACAAAATACTACGATCGCATAGGAGGTGAAATGTGGAAAACGTTTCAGAACAAGTACATTACGAAGGTACCCTTTTCAATTGAAACTTAGTGACAATCTTCTAGGATTCCGTTATTCATTTGACTTGTATGTTCATTTAATATATTTATTTTTAACAGCAGTTGTGGAAACTGCATGATGAATTTGCAGTATGCACTACAAATACTTCTATGTAACAAAGACTAAGAATATGTATACGTAAACCAACTGCTACATATTTTTATAAAAAATAATTTTTATTTGCCCAATTATCTTTGTAAATATAAGCATACTGAAACCAACAGCTTGTCTGTGTGTGTGTCTCTTGCAACTCGGCTCTCGGTAAAACGATTTTGATAACAAATATTTTGCTTAAATTTAGGTGTAAGGCAAATACTAGCAGTTCGCTTTGACAAGGGAACTTGAAAACATTAAGCGAATCAAAATACTTATTTTTGTATGCATTGTGTGTAAAATTAATACACTTCAGTTATATGCCTCAATTCCATAAAATGTAACAAATTTTGATACTTCCGAGTTTTATAAAAAATATATTACATTTGCTGAAAACCGGTTAATAAAGTTAGCATATTCTAAAATCTCCAGTAATACAGTTAGCAATATAGGTAACTCGGAAAATATGTACCAGAACAATACAGCATCACAGCGATTAAGTAGGCACAGGCACAGGACATGATATAATGCGGACAGAAAATATCAAAATATTGCACGACACTAAGCATGTATTGCAGGGGACCAACACTTGCAGTATGCACTTAGTATGGTGGTGGACCACTGTAGTACGGAGACAGGTAGCGACACGGTCGAGCATGGAGTCATACATACGCTGGATGCTCTCCTGAGGAAGATCCTGCCACGGCTCGTGCGACTGACCCTCCAAATCCGCCGTAATTGTTGCTGTCAAATCTGACCCCAAACATTCTCGGTGGCCAAAGAAACGTGCTGACATCACAAAGGCAGGCCTTAGATATCCGTGCTGTGTGAGGCCAAGCATTATCCTTCTGGGGTTGTCAAGCTGCACCAGGAAGGGGAACGCATATGGTCGCAGAATTACCTAGATGTTTCGTCACACCACCAGGGCTTCTTCAATCTTCACCAGTGAGGTGCGGGAATCGTAGGAAATGGCACCGCACATTATGAACCCTCTCATTCGGGCTTTGTGCCGCTCTACAATAAAGCGCGGATCATAGCACAGGCCAGGACGTCTCCAGACTCGAATTCGGTGGTCCTCTGTATTCAGACAGAACCGTAATTCGTCGCCGAATACCACTCGTCGCCAATCCGCAAGCTGCCATGCCACCCGTTACCGACAGAAGGACACACATGACGTAATGGTAGACGTTCTAGGAGACGCTGCGATGATAAATCCTGCTCTGCTAGCAATCTGGATATCGTACTGGTGGACACAGGCGTATCCTGAGCTTTCAAGACATGTCCCTGGATGGTGTGCAGCGACGCTCGTGGAGTGCTTACAGCCTGTCGCACGATGAAACGATCCTTCCAAGTGGTGGTCCACCGGGGTCTACCAGAGCCTTTTCGACGGGTGTGTGTACCATATTGTTCCCACTGCGTCCAAGACTGACCCACAGTGTAGGCAGAACGGTTCAAGTGGCGAGAAATGCGTCGAGACATCCAACCTATCTCTCTCAAACTCATCCAGCTGTGCAGATGCTTGTCGAATGCACCGCTGGGGCATGCTGCGTGTTCACTGAACATGGGACTGCGCATCAACTGATCTTGGGCCTGTGCTCACACTGCTACTAAGGCCTTATTCGGTGTTTTACACCTATGGATGATGGAGAGACAAGTATGCCCCCTAGTAGCACATCCACAAAAGCAGACCACTTTAAACGCAAATGAGACACATGTCGTGCTATGCTAATACTGTGTGGAAACCATTATTGTACTAGCGCGATTCTTTCACGGTCATAAACATTTATGACCATAAACGAGTGTATTTAAAATAGCTTTAGGTAATTTCTTAATGTTTGTTGTATTTAATCGATTGCTATTTGCAAACAAAGAAAAAACGATGTTCTGAAATATAACCTAATAATACATTTGCTAAAAAAATACTAAATAATTAATTTCTTTATTGTTCTTTGTTTAGCAACGATGTAATGTAATAATGTTGAAACAACGGGGAAGGTTGTACATATTACCTCTCAGGAATTAATCTTATTTTTCTCAAAATAACTATGTTGTTTGAAATAATTTGCAGAAACTAACTAATGAAGAAGTTCAAATACTTCCAATAAGTTTGTTTAATATCGCTGAAATAAGTTTTATTTAAACACAAATAACTGCAACAATCGTCTTTATGTAACGTGCATAAGCTTCGGTATAGACCAAAAAAGCTATTCTTTGTCATTGTTGATACTAGTACACTCAACCCCGCACTGCAGGAACAATGATGTTACTTGAAAGTTACTTTTTCCACTGAAAATCTATTGAGTTAATAGATAAACGTTTACTTACACGTGAAAACTTTGTGGGCACCAACTTCTCTCGCGAAATAGCGTTCACCCAGGCATTTACTCTTTCATGATTGTCAGGAAGCTTATGATGTGCAGTTTTGAGCCAATCAGAGTCATTTCCAAGACACCGAGGAACACGCAAGTTTAACACCGTGGTGGACTATTACACAGACACTACATGTTTCATTAAAATACGACCCTGCACATGCCTAAACTAACCGCCGCCAGCCATGTTGACCACTGACGTTAGTCTTTTAGCCATGAAGTCTTTAGCTTGGATAGAGGTTGTACGGTCTGAAGTCTCGGCGGTCTTCCACCCCGCTTATTGCTTCCTCCTCGTAAATCGGCTTGCGATAGTAGGCAAAGTGAGTGAGAATCTCATCTCTGTTCCCGTCATGACTCTAGTTTTCAGCATCGACACACAATATACAAGTACACAGAGACCGAAATAGCGTGGCGGTTCCTTTGATGTGGACTTACCCATTCTCAGTTTGACGGCGCGAGGATATGGGAACGGACATTTTGACTAAGTGCCTACTGCTTGCTGCGAAAAGTTCCTTTTTGCCTAGTCTGCCCATAAAATAAAGATAGCTTATTCGTCTTATGCACATGCACTCGACATTGACTCAAGAAATGCCGAGAAAACTGCCAAATTCACATGTTTCAACAATAATGTGACGTTTGTTTATATTCGGTTTTAACCTCGAATCAGTGCTTTTACATAAAAATGACATTTGAAGCAACTTGATCATATAGTTTTTGCGTTACAATTTTGTCAAAAGTATTGTGATAGCAAGTGGAAGCAATTATTCCAGTGAACAGTGTGCTAAGCTTAGACTAAGTCACATGGTTTTGACAGATGTGCAGGAAGTCAAGCAGTTCAATACTATAGCCAGTACAACTGTCAAAGTCACATGGTCATCTTAGACGAACATGTTTGTTTGCGTTTGAATGTGCAAATACACACACCCTTGTTTATATTAATTAAATACTTTAAATAAAATACAGGCCTTTTCTACTTGAATTAAAAGTAAGTTAGAGTAGATGTACAAATATCTAAAAATACCAACTTATATAGAGCCTATAAAGTTTTGTGATCTCAAGTCTTACCCAAGTTGTTTTTGGGGGTGCTATTGGCAGATAAAACAGTCCCATGTGGGNCAGCTCGCATGAGCACTCTGCCCCATTTTCCCGTCTACGATTCTGAGCGCCGAGTCACGATGTCGTTCGGAGCTTGCTGTAATCATATGCCCTGTTACGGTAGTTTAAATACAAGGTGTTTTTAAACTACAAATCGAAATTGAAACCACGGCATTTATGGGCTCGCATATGCTTGAGGTACGTGGGTGCCGCTAGTGGTTGCTTGTTAATACGCGTGCGTCAAACTACATGAATAATGGAAGATTATCAGTTGAGTAGAAAAGGCTGTCAGAAGAGATTAAAATGTATTTCTAACACACAAACATCAGTATTGGCGACGTAAGGTCTCAACGGAATTTCCGGTGGCCTATGTACAGGCGGTCGTCGCAGGACGCGCCAGTTCCGTTCGCCTTCATGCTATGCAACTTGTCGTGCACGCAGATACGTGAAGTTGCGGACTCCCAGCGCTATTTTGCTAACTTCAACATAAATTAAAAAATATTAGATGAATTTTCCAAACATATTGCTGTAGTTCATTCACGGTTACTCCCAACTTGTCTGATACTAAAGTTCTATTTCCAGGATATTTTTCCATCTCGTGCAACCAAGCTTAACTTAGTCTAGAAAATTCCACCAAAGGGACAACGCACCACATTCGTGCGCACTCAGTGTAATAATATTTTGCATACGAACCGTTACTTACTAGGCATTACCAACATACCTGTTTTTGCACTGTTTTTATTCATATCAATCAAATTTATAGATAAAATAAAAAAAAATTTCTATTTAACAAAAAATAAGGAACTTTTACTTTAACAGAAGTATAAAACTCTTGTGATACAAGGAATATTTAGGAAATAACCAAAAACGTCCTTCTAGGGTGATTTTTCAAAGGTTAGATTCCAAAGTGTGAAGAAACCGTGAACGTTCTTACATCTGATAATTTACTCCCACCTCCTTGCTCCGATCTAAAAGTTTACGTGACGAACTCCTTATCACAATGAGATAAACTTAACGTGCTGTAGTTCCCACGAGTGGAGCCACGGGCACAGCTAGTACCAAATAAACCTAATATATTTGTATGGCTACCATTCTGAAAATAAGAACCCATTAATTTCAAATCGCATACATTTACATTGCCTACCATAGTACTAGTTACTTGCCAAATTTGGCGAGAATTGGTTGAGTAGTTTTTGAGATATAATGTGGTATATTCCAAAATGGCGGTCCAACAACATTTGTTACTAATTTGAATGCTGGCATAATGCACTGCACATGATTAAATTTGGTTTCAATGTGTTAAATGGTTCCAGAGGTATGGAATATCTCCATGAATTTCCAAATGGCCGCCATTTTGAAAGTAAATACCTGGAATTGTCGAAAAATATAAAAGTAAGATGTCCGCCCTAAGTACTACATGTGTACCGAGTTTGATGAAATTCGGTTCTCGTGTTCAAAATTTGAAAGGGGACATGCACGCACAGACACAATCACAGACGCACACATCCACATACGTGCTAATCCAACACTGACGTTTATTCGCATATCATACGTCAAGTTAAACTGGATTCCCCAAATTTCCGGGTTTAACTTTGTTTCGGTGTGAAAACTCTTTTGAAACATTAGGCAGCAAGTGTCATATTTTAGCATTTATAGTATTTGTAAATTACTAGAATTTGTTTTGACGTTTTAATTTTTATTTTAAATTAAGATTGTATGTAAATGGGTAATAACTGTGTGATCGGTTAACCCAAGCTTTTTCTTTAAAATTACCATATATTATGTTGTGTGGAGGACGATTTATTTCGTTTTCCTTAAGCATTTTCGTCACGAATACACCATACTATAGATTTATTTTACGTTTTTAGCCTCCAATTCTCTGGTCTCCGTAAATTTTGTGTACATGGAATGAAAAAAAAAAAACTAAGTGAAAAAGATTCAGCAATTTCCGTGGTAACAAATAATACAATTTTGTGTTAAAATTGATTAAGTAAAGTCACGATTCTACGTAATTGCCATGTACATAGTATACTTTATTTAAAGTAGACAGACCTACTTTATGTCATATATCACGCACTACAAATAATTGATATTGTGTGCTTAATATCATCGTAATACACTCCCATTTCAATTTCCTGTGAAACTGAAAGCGGCATCATTTGTATAAATACAAATATGCTCACCGGCTTGTTGTTTTGCAGCAGTAGTGACATCTTTAATCCCAGCAGACAGAGGATAAATACTTTTTTTCCATGACGAGTTCATTTTCAGAAAAACTGTCAGCGTTCTTAAACAAAGCTTCTGCCAAATTAAAAATTTTGCACAAGTACTTACGTTTCGAAGTGTGTGTGAGTGTGTCATCTGCACTTATACCGTAGGCACACTGCCACTTACAACGCTTTGATATTTCATATAATTTTTCAGGTAAATTTTTTACGACGTTGTCAATGAATCGTTTTCTTCTTTTGGATGATGGCTGCTTATTTTGCTCCTCATCAGTGCCAATATTTTTTTGCGTATAATTCAATTCTCTAATATTTAAAAATCTAAAATTCGTCGAATTTATTATTTCTGATGGTCCTTTACTCAAGTTCGATTCCCTATTTTCCTTTTCGGATAATGAACTTCCCACGCTTACCAGAGAACGATATGCCAGGCTGTTAGTGAAGCTTATCTCTGTATGTTTCGTGTTCTTTTAAGTCTTGGACCCGAGTTTTCGTTTTTGGTCAATTTTCATTTTTTTCGATTCCAGTCTTCCCATATTTTCTTTAGCGTTCCTTGAACTTCCAGCACTGAAGAGTGCCCGAGTCGCCAGGATGTCAGGAAAATCAAAGGCTTACCTATCTTTTAAAATATCACCATATTTCATCGTTTTTGGAATCTTACTTTTGAACTGGCCTTTGTGATCAACTTTCATGTTTGTAGTTTCTAATCTTCCCAATATTTTTCTTATCGAAGTGTTAACTTCCGATGGCGAACAGTGTCCTTGGTGTCAAAATATCAGGAAAATCTAACGCTGAAGTTGATTTTAAAAATTTACCATATTTCGCAGTTTTTGGAGCTTTGTGTTTAAATGGGTCATTTTTATCAATTTCATTATCGAAACTGGTACTCATCACAGAAGGGTGATGGGTTTTCTATCACATTAAGAAAATAAAAATTTGACGGGGATATTAAAACATATATTTTTTTTAATTTGTGGTCTTGCATTGTTCAGATTACCATTTTCGTCATATATGATTTTCGGAGACTGCCAGCCAAATCTAGATTCATCACCCCTGGACAGCGTCCGATTTGCCAACATATCATGGAAGTCAAATACAGATGGTGGTAGTAAAATATCATGTTTTGTATTTTTTTGTATTTTATCATTAAACAGACCTTTTCGGTTAATCTCTACATACGTGGTGTTTATTTTTTCCAAATTGCCTTTATCAGGTCCACGACTTCCAATACTGAATAGTGCTCGATCTGCTAAATCATCGGGGTAGTCAAACAATGATCGCTGCCTTAAAATGTCAGCGTACTTTCTCAACTGCGATGTCTTCCCCCTGAAGTCTCCAGTTTTTCCGACGCTAATTTCCGTAGACTCTAGCCTCCCCCTATCTTCTTTGCCAATACTACCACTGCCAACACTGAGGAGCGCTCTGTCAGCTACCCCAAACAAACGAAGTGCGTCTGGAAGTTGACGTGCCCTAATATGCTCTCGCGAGTCTACTACCAGGTTATTGACATACTCTCTTACTGACCGTCGATTCCTGAGTCGAGGTTCAGATACTATATCATTTTGACTACGTGGAGAGATATTGTCATCCATCTCATTATGTGTGAAATATTTTAAGTTGTTTTTCAGGCCAGAATTGTCAAATTCTGCATTTTTCGCATACTAATTCCTGTTGGGCACTTCTTTAATTATATTTTGATTATTAAAATCGCTCTTTTGGCCTTTTTTGTAAATACCTAACACAAACTGATCATTGTTATTCTCTACGTCCACTGCTTTAGTTTTATCATTAAAGTTGTTGAGAACATCTTTGGTCATACTGGCAGCATCAGTGTTCGTGTAAGTGCTGTGTGGCTTTAGAAAGGACAATGTGTTTGGGTCGTTATTGAAAATACTTGTGAATTTATTGTGTAATACGTCTGAGCCTTTAGTTTCTTTCCTAGAATTTTTACTGCTAGCATTCAGAATCTCATCATTTAGTTTTGATAGAACCTCATTTAAAAATTTCTGAAAATGCATTAAATGGATAGCATTTCAAAAAATTCTATATCTTAAATTTTTTAATGTTGTTAACAAATTATTTGTTTTCCTTGTATCATTGATTTTGTTTGACAACCATTCGAAATGTCCTGAAGGAGGCTCAGAGATTTACTTCGTACGGCGGTTGTATTGCCTGTCTTCAGCTGCTCCCAGATTTAATTTCCTTTTAAAAATTCCTCGAGTATTATAAATAAATCATTTTATATAATGTAAAATGCTAAAAAAATTTCTTCCTTATTTCCTGATCTTTAATAATATGTTTTAAAAAGTTATCTTTATAATGATTAGCAAACATCGATGTTGCTATCATCTCCTTCTAGGAAATGAATACTTGTCTTTATTCTGAGCACGAAGAAGTCGTATAAACAATTTCAAAACTGTTCCGAGTCTAGTAACAGACTTAGGGGAGGTTTCTTTATCAGAATTGTATGCATTTCCCTGTTTCTCACTTGAATGAAAATTATCATCTAAGTTATCTTCGAAAAGTCCCGGGGCATTTTTAGATGTAGATTCTTGTTATTGGGGGTTTTGAGATTTTGAATATATTCAAAAATTGCACTTAGACTGTCACTGGGGGAATATATAAATTTAATTATTTCTTTCCGCAGTTTATTGAAGAAATCCTTGTTCACGCTGGTTTGGGGGGAAGAAGCATCTTATCCTTTTCACCTTCAAAACTATTTTGCTGTTAATTTGCACTGGTGCTTTCCCCTGTAAAACAAATTGAAAATTCAAGAAATTTAATAAAGCGCAAGTGACATATTTATTCAAAAGCACAGTTGTGATGTCATAAAAATATTCACTAGAACAATATAATCTAAAGCCACGTGCAAAGAAGATTTTATAGTCTGTTGTAATGAGTTCAAGTCCCTAGTTTGGGCTGGAAATACGGTGGTTTTTACTTACTGACACAATGGTGTCTGCGAAATTGGTAGGAGCAAAGAATGGTTTATACTTGGCTACTTTTAGATTTTGTGATATTTACCGTGTTGTCTGCGTTGTGTNATTGAGTTGTCTGCATTGTGTGCCCATGTACGACCATAAACAAACAAAATATCCACTTCATCAAAAGAAAGATGCAGTCGGTCCTTGGTACAAACAACATAATACATAGAGAGGCACTATCAATAAAATTAAACGTGGCTCAAAAATAATAAAGAATCTTAACAAAAGGACTCTGCAATAAGAACAAATATAAATGGAAGCGATATTAATCAATAAATAATACTGAGTGATCGTACATAGCACAAAAGAAAGAAACAAACTTATTATTCAAGATATTATTGTATTATCAATAAAATATATAAGTACAGAGGGAAAATAATTTATTAATAGATAAAAAAACATGGTATTGTGGTTGTTTGTTACTCTTTTCTTTTAAATGTATAAATTACTTATGTTTTTCGAAAACAGAAGCAAGTAAATACTTTCATAACGATAGGAAAGAAACGTCGCAAAGCAACAAAATAAGTAAATAATTGCAATGATTGATATGACACAAATATTCTTAAAAATTGTTGACAAACTGGATACAAAAAAATTATATCCAGGAATAACATTATTTGAGTTAGCCATGAAACTTCCAAATATTTTTTAATAAACTTGTCAAAACTCCTGGGATGCATCCCTAACAAATAAAAATTAGTATTAAAACAAAGAATGCGATCCCTTCAAGTTACATTACAAAGTTACTTTTTTAAGTTTCATAAAATGCTCACGAATCAAACACAACACCATTTAAGACACGATTTCCAAATTCAGAGTAAAAGTTCTTTTAGCAAAAAAAAAAAAAAAAAATACTGATATTTGGTAAATAAGTATATCAAAACGTCCGTTGTGACTTAGGTGACCGCAGACACCGTATTGAGTCTACAGAGACGGGCAAGAAGGGATTAAAAACCAATATTGAATAGTTGCACAGCGAAACGACTTATGCCAGAAAATGGATGGCTTCAGCACATAACATGCAGAAGAGGTTAGGCTGACATGTGCAGCAAAAGATTTAGCCCAACACGTGCACAAACGTCTCACAGAGAAGGGAAACAGAAAATAACCAAAATGAACAACTACAGCTTGAACAGAAAAATAAATAAAATAATGTAACACAACCAACAAAACTACATCCAGTGGCGACTACATACTACGTGATGGCTTGCGAGAACAAAACATTAAGGGGACTTAAGTGGCAAAAAACGCCATCACTGCCACCACACAACACTCGCACGTCATGATGGTAGCACACCAACGACATGAGTGTTAGAAAAATGCTACCTGAAAGATATAAAGTAACAAACAAAAGACAATCGGAAGGTTACACAGTCGCCAATAGATGTCGTAGGTTGTCCACAAGAGGCAAATTGCTCTCAAGAGCACAGAGGTGGGGCAAATATCACGTGAACAGAGACCCATTTATTAATGTGAAATCACGCGCCAAGCGGCAGGGATACGCCGAGAAAATTTGCAAGAACTGTAGCGGCAGGAAAGTGAGTGGAAGTGGTAGCTACAGATGGCGACAGAAATAATTCGCAGCACAGCATTCCACATCCGGTTTGTAGATAAACACTCTGTCATGAACCCTAGGGTCTGCAGGCGATACGGGATTAAAAACATAGCTTTCAAAGTACAGATAAAACATGAAATGAAATCAAAGTTATCAGAAAAATACGCAAATCAAGTGCACAGTCAGGATCTGCAGCTCCTAAACAGTGCAACTATTTTGAAGGATGAAATCTCTTATCTGGGAACAGCTAAAGCGGTAGTGACTGCCATCAAAGACAATTACTTGTCAACTGTTCTGCTGACAGGGTGTGCATAGCACAAAACTAGGTTACCTATACTTGTAGGCAACATACACAATCGAGAGGAAATTCTAATAGATGCACTTAATTGGAAATGGAGAACAAAGTCTATAACAAAATAAGGCTACCGAAATCTATAGACAACCAATACGACCAAAATAAAATTCCAAAGAATACATTTTATTGGAAAGGGAAACAAATATTAAATATAACAAGTTGAGGTTATGTTGCCATCGGGGATTCAATGACACGAAATGGAATGACAAATTCCCATACCAGCGACATTACACAACACTCATCGAACAAAGAAATATAAGTTGGAATAATACTCAAAAGTGAAGAATGGAAAATGAAAATCAAATTTTAACCAAACTGGTTATTACTCAAAATGTACACTGGCTCAGAGAAAAGGCAACGCAAAAAATTGTGTCCCATACCACAGTTATAAAAAAAAAAAAGTGCTCACAACACATGCCAAGACACGAGTACCGATGTACAAAAACGCGGGATTTAATCCCGAAAACCGAGAACACAAGAATAACCACAAGAAAATCAAAATCTAAGAGTGATTAATTAAAAAGTTAATAAACAAAAATGTTACGCCACAAAAGAAACTTTGAAACTGCAGATTTAACAGACAGGTAAATGAAGGACAAGAAAATTATTTTCAAATACTACCTTAAATCTGGAGAGGGAAAGCATGGCACCTCACAGCAGTCTCACTGAGCAGGAGGTCTGCAACGTGGAACCCACCAGAAGCAGCTGGGAACAGTGCGCCATCCTCTGCGGCCAACAATGGAAACACAGCAGCTACTCTGGCGAACTCCACACAGCAGAACATTCCACTCGAAAACAGCCACTGTGTGCTAATACTAAAACAAAATTCAAAACAAACGAGTATCGAAAGTACAAGTAAACAAACACGAAAGAAAATTATTTGAAGAATTTAGATGACCATACAAAATTTTGACCAAAGACATAGTACACATGTTACAACTTTTGAGGACCGATACTCTGCGCAGGACTGAATATAAAGCAGCACACAAGGGGAAACAGCCAAACCTGGACACTGACGCAAAGTCGGCATCCAACACTAGCTACAACAAAATGTAATCAAAATTAGAGACCAGCAAAAAAAAAAAAAAAAAAAAAAAAAAAAAAAAAAAAANTATATATATTTGGGCAATCAAGATGACCCTAAACAAATGCTACATTATACAAGACAATATATAAAACTCAAGACTGAAATTCGAGCAATAACTACTTATATCAATAGGTAAAAACCAAATGAAATCAACACTGTAAACACATTTGAAACAGCAGAAGAAATAGTGCCCTGGAATATAGACAGAAAATGAAAAAGTGCTATAGGCCGACAATAATTAAAAATTCGACAATCCAAAATAAATGTCCACACATTATGATAAACTAAATTTCCAGATTCGAGACCAAATAATTAATTCACGAAGCAACTAAGACAAAAATGTAAGAGGATAAATAAAATGATAAACTAATACGAAATAGGGACGGAAGTGCAGCACAATCTTAAAATACCCACTGTTATTGATAATAAAATTAATTAAATACGTTATTTTATCCAAACAAATAACCTCAAACACATTTTAAAACACCTTCGCGGAAAATGATTACGCGACGATGTATTCAGAGCAGACAGCAGACGGCTATAGTAACCAAGATTGGCAGCACTTCACAGCACAAGCGCGACGCCATCTTGTAACAACAAAAAATCGTTACGAACGTCGTTATGATTATGTGATTGCAGAACACAATTAAAATATAAAATTAAAGATTCTTTATTTTAGAATGAATAAAATCGCGACACACACAGAACAATATTTAAAAACACGTATTATGATCACGCAGTAAGAACTATTTTTTTAAAACCAAACAACATGCGAAGTCACGATTCCAAACGGAATTAAAAATGACATTCTGCTCATAGAAGGAAAATATTAACGTACCTGATCAACAATACACAACATGAATAAAAAAAAAAAGGATACATCAGGTCGGGTCGAAACACAAGATATTGAAAAGGTAAAAAAAACACTCTGATTGGTGAATTTAAATGACGTGACGAGACATTAGAAACACAAGAGAATTCATTGCCGCAATAATAAGACACTGAGATTAAATATAAAAACGTTCTTCACACATAACAGAACATAGAAACTTTGTTCGAAGGCTTTAAAATATGAAAGGACAAACACTTGCGTCATGGACACGAACGAAGAGCAGGGACAACAAACATGAGTTGAAAGAAAAGAAAAATGTGAAAGCAGGTCAAGCGGACAATGATACAAAAAGGCAAACAGAAGACTGTCGCGCTAAAATAAACACAGTGACACGCAAAATAATGAATTAAAAAGCTTTAAAACATCGCGAATTCACGCAAATGTCATGCCAGTTTAATAAACCTGTCAAGTCAACACTACATCATAAACAAATATGATAAAAGTATTTCTATGCTCATAAAACACGACAATATGCGCTCAACTTAATGCATCATATTAAAAAATACGTTTTCCAAAGAAATTTTACAAACGTAATATATAACAAAACACAACCACAAGTAACGTGAAAAATTGTTACCTAAATTCGCAACAAAGTAAATATTAATAGAAATCAGGCCAAAAGCAGGTAAAAAAAACCGTTCTGAGGCTAGCGAGTCCTCCATGTTGCCGCCAGGGGCGCTCGGACTACTCTGCTCCCGCGGCACTCCTTTAACTCCTTCGCACAATAAACAACACTATTCACACATGGCTTCATGATTGAAATGTTATAAGCATTGCTGTGTGTTTTGCAGTCTGCGTTATGTGTACTGAGGTGTCAAGTATGTATTTAGTGTCGAGTGCATGTTCGGTGTCGTGTGCATGTTTGGTGTCGAGTGTGTTTTGTGTCTATTGGGTGTTTGGTGCCGAGTGTGTTTTGTGTCTATTGGGTGTTTGGTGCCGAGTAGTTTTTGGTACTGGGCGTATGTTTGGTGTCAAGTGAGTGTTTGGTGTCGAGTGAGTGTTTGGTGTCGAGTGAGTGTTTGGTGTCAAGTGTGTGTCGTGTCGAATCTGTGTTTGTTGTCGAGTGTGTGTTTGGTGCCTAGAGTGTGATTGGTGTTGCGTAGAGTGTGACTTTGGTGTCGAATCTGTGTTTGTTGTCGAGTGTGTGTTTGGTGCCTAGAGTGTGATTGGTGTTGTGTTTGGTGTTGCGTAGAGTGTGATTTTGGTGTCGAGTTTGTTTGATGTCGAGTGTGTGTGGTTGCATTATGTTTATGGCATTTTTCGTTGTATTGAGGGTGTCACGGTATCGTGTTTACCATGGTAACGACATTTTCAGAAGGTATTAGTTATACTATGTCTTGCAATAAATATTGTCACTTCCTCTGAAAATAGCTTAAGGAGTATTATTTATGAATCGAAAATATCGTGGATCAGTACTCTTCTCACCGGATATGACAATTGCTAACTATTCTTTCTTAAACCATTTTTATAAAATCTGCTTTTTGGCAATGAAGCCATATTTTTTAAAGATATTTTAGTCTGAGATGAACTATAATAGAAATAAATGTTAACAGTTTACTTGGGCCATATACATTATACCATTTGTAATAACTAATGTTACAGGCATAGAATAAACATTGTCCATTAAAAAAAAATTATTTTGATTTTATACATAAACATCGAATAAATTCTGATTATGGGATCATTTGAGACGACCATTTCGAAACTGCCATTAAAAAATCCTCAATTTAAATGTGTGCTATTGTGTCGCTGATGAATCTTAAGTTTCACAGCAATATAATAATGCAAAGTTTCGTTTTTGTGATGCACACGAAAACTGGTTCATAAGTACACACAGATGCAGTCGTAAGCAGAAGACATAAATAAACAGTAAAAATGCAAATATGTGCCAAATGCTACAAAACAGTGTTGAGTATATACATATAAAATTGACTAAAATATTAATGAACAGGTTTAATTTCTACTGATATATATTTTTTAACCATAGATGAAGAAAAAACGTCAGGCCATTTTTAAAGTGAAACCACAGTAAGAATGACTTTAATAAATATCTAATTACTAAAACCACACAGAGAAACAATGTATAATAAAGTAGTTGACTTGAAATAATTGCCAGACACTCTAAATAGTGAAGATGGTGTTGGGATGATATCGTTTGTGAATATCCTGGCATTATAAGTTAATTAAAATGATTTTATATATTTCTTATTAAAATATTGTAAACTGCAGTAACAATACAATTAATATATTTGCTTATAGCATATTATGAATTAAGTATAACTGGACTTTAAATTGGATTGTAAAAACATCTCATTTAATGATACTGTAAAATACATTAAAAATTAAACATTTAAAGCAATTATATATTTTTTATGAGAAAAGTAGCAAATTCAGGTTTTATGAAAGCAATTAGATGGCGCCGCCCCTCCAGCATGCGGTCCCGGTGAGTGCCGCTGATTGTCCTCCCAAAATCGATAAGTTGTCCCTACAGGCCCTTCAGAACGTTGTAACCTTAACCTCATTACACCCTGCCAGTATTTTGCAAATTTTTGTGGCCGTCAGTAAAATAATCAGTTTCTAATTTGTGTTCCGAGGAGGCCTTGCTTAGAGCTGCCGCAACAAAGTGTGAGTGGCTTGTTCTGCAATTGCTTGGCAATTAAATCAAGTCAATATTGAGGGGGGGGGGGCACGTTTAACGGGTTTAAGCGTAGAATTGTGACGTCAGTTTTTCCACCGTGCGTAAGACGTAGTTGTGAAAGAGACTTCGTGTTCAGGTTTCAGAGGCCGGGCGAGCCCATGTACGAATTTATTGAATCAATTTGCGCGTATCATGATGCCTTGTGCCTCACGCTCAATGAACGTGAAGTGGTAAATATTGTTTTAGATTATCTTGCGCCGCAAGTACGTGCACTCTACACGTTAGTCTCGACGCCAGTAAATTTGTTCGAATTACGTCAGCTGGGCATTGAATTTGAAGGCCGCCTTGCAGCAGCGAGTGAGTATCGCTCTGTTATACCGTCGTTTGCCAGCACAGTTAGGAGTGTAGGTTGTGTGTCTTACGGTCAAGTCGCGGTTATTCAAGGACCGTCCAGCACGGGGATTCACGTAGTTGCAGGAATTGTTTTGTGCGCGGACATCTCAGTAGCGAGTGTGGAGGCATTACGTACGTGGACCGAGAAAAAGTGTTTCTCCTTTTGTGAAATAGGACACTTACGCAGGGAGTGTAAAAGGGCGGAAACGAGTTTTGACCGGAATTAGGCGTGGGGTTTCCGGTCAGGTCACTAAAAAATCACCGCGTGGTTTAAAGAGCTGTATAATTAAGATAGCTTGCGGCGATGAATTATTTTCAGCCTTGGTAGATACTGGGGCTACCCATTGTCGTTAGTTCTGGCTTTTTGAAGATACTGCTGGACAAAATTTATTTCTAAGTGTCGGGTGATTTCCTCAATGGAAAAGTGTTTGTGTATCGCTAACGGCGATGTCTTGAAAACTAATTTGGTAATTTTTTTGCATTTGAAGATTTGACGTTTTTCCTGAACGTTTCCGTTCTGGGTATTGATAGGTAGGCCTATCAATCAAGGTGTCGTGTTGGGTCTTGAGTTTTTGGGTTACGCCAGTTAATTTGGACGATAAAACCTTGTCTTTTTGGGTTCACCCCGAACATTAAAATTGCCCTACAGGTCGAATTTCCACATGATGTATTTTTCAAACTACAGGAGAGTGAGGATTATTTTACGAGGGAGTTTTACGAACGTTTGCGCAAGTCGTGCGAAGAATTGAACTGCGTGATTACCTCCAAGATCGGTAAATGCGGTGTCCATCCATACAAATTTCCTTGATGACATCCCCGTGTGTGATCGTCCCTTTGAATGTCCGCCGCCCAAGTTACAGGCATCCAGGAAAATTATTAATAAGTTGTTGGAATCAGGGGTGATAGTACTGACAAACTCTGATTACTATTCACCTGGATATTTGGTACATAAAAAGGACAGTGATAAGTACAGATTGGTGGTGAATCACTCCCTTGTAAATAAAAATATACACAAGGATCCCTCCCCCCTGCCCAACATTGATTGGGCCTTCAACATTTTAGAAAAGCCCGTGTTTACTTAGTGCTCGATCTTAATAACAGTTTTCATCAGTGTCTGTTAGTTCCTTCTTGTAGGAAATTTACGGCTTTAAGTACCCCCTGGAGTCAATTTGAATTCACCCGCATCCCGATGGGATCCAATTTTGGAAGCCAGGCTCTCTCTCTCTCGAGTATTGTATAATTTTCTTTCGGGCTTCAAGTTTAAATTTGTTTTTAATAATGTCGATGACACAATCGTGTATAGCGAAGATCTGGAATCGCACCTGTTTCATTTGCGTCAGGTTGTTTTGAAAATGCGGTAAGTGGGCCTGACGATTAACCCCGAGAAGGTTACGTTTGGGTTAAGTGTTTTATGTTGGCCGATTGGTGATTGATCCCGATAGTGTTGTGCCTGTACTTCCCTTTCCCCGTCCGCACAGTGCAGAAATTTCTGGAACTTTAAGGGTATTTTTCTCGTTTTATTGAGCATTTTTCGGAAATAGCAGCACACCTAAATTGTTTAAAAATGAAGGGAGTAGAGTTTTCCTGGTTTCCCGAGAAAACGAATGCATTTTTTATTTTAAGGCAGAAGCCGTCTTCTCCTTTGGTTTTGCATCTCCCGGATTTTGCGCGCCGTTTTATAGTTCAAGTTGATGCCTCTTCCTTTGCCTTAGGGGCTATATTAAGTCAGAAGTCTGAGTAGGGTTTAGCTCCGGTGGCCTTCGCCAGCCGCAGCTTATCGGAAACAGAACGAAAGTTGGGAATTTATGAGAAAGAGACGCTGGTCTGTATTTTTGGATTGGAAAAATTCGCTTTATAAATAGAACATGACGAGGGAAGGCGGATTTGTCGGCTGCTGTGGCAGTTCCGTATATGGAGTAATGGTATTTTGTATTTCGCGGGGGAAAATGGGCATACCAAGAAAATTGTGGTTCCAGAGTCTTTGAGGCCGAAGATGTGTCAGAGTATGTGAGGTCGTGTGACGATTTCCAAAAATGTAAGCAGTCCCAACAAACGAATGCAGGTCGGTCTGTAATACAGGTTTCTCTTGGCAGGTAGTTCATTGAGATATTTTTGGGCTACTTATTCGGCCAAAGAAGGGCAACGTTTGTATTTTGATTTTGTTAGATACTTTTAACAAGTTTGTTATTATTTAGCCACTCCGTAATATGAAAGCTCCTAGTATTGTTTAGGCCTTGTCAGACCAGGTTTGGGAAGTTTATGGTGCACCTGCAGAAATGGTTACAGATAGCGCTCGTCACTTTCAGTCAAACGTTTTCAAAGATATGTGCTTCAGGTGGGCTATGAAAAATTTTACTTCAAGTTCCTATTATCCTAAGGTTAATCAGGTGGAGAGGTTCAATAAGAACTTAAAGGCCTGTCTGACGATATTTTATAATCAAGAGCAGGTGAACTGGGATAAAGATTTAGATTTTATTAATTTAGGATTCAATAGTGCTCTTCACGATTCCACTGGGGTCCCTCCATCTCCCCCCTTCCTCAGTCATCACCCTGGTCACCCTCTCCTCCCTTCCTTCCCTTCTCAGAGATGCCGATTGTGATCGTCTACTGGAGGAGGTCTTCCGCATGCTCGATGCAGTGAAGTGGGATGTTACTGCTAAGCTGGGGCCAGGCTAGAGTTTCGGTTTCCTTTAAAACAGGCCACCTGGTCTTATGCAAAAATTATGTGTTTGGAGATCTGAGCAGAGGCTTGGGTGGGAAGCTCATCCCTAAATTTTCTGCGCCGTACAAAATACAAAAGTTCTTAGTTTTGAACACTGTAATGCTTGTGCACCCAAATTCTGCCTTTATTTACCGTAAAGCTCACGTGAATCAGCTAAAACGTTATGTACAGCGCAATTGATGATTGTAATTGTTTTGCTAAGAACTTCATTTTAAAAATGATTGTAAGCGCATGTGTGTCCCCTTTCCTTTCTCCTTTCGAACGGTTTTTATACTCCCTTTTATTGCCTTGTTTGTGCTTTTCCCCTGCTCCACCCGAGCCGCGCCGAGTTTCGCCTGCTCCGGACGTCTACGAGTTTCGTTCCGGTTGGGAGATCCTGTGGGTCCAGCGCGAGTGTTGCTGCGCGCCTGCCATGTTGCCTTGCTGCAATTCCTCTGCGTGCGTGTCCGAAAAGAGGTCTACCACTCAGGCGCTGGAACGCCTAAAAAAGTTCCTGGTTGTCCGGCGACTTGTGTCCGGAGAGACACTGACTTGTGGAGCGGGGTCGCTCCTAGCTCGGATGCTGTGAAGATTACCCAGCCACGACAACGGACTTACTCTTCAAGAATGTGGCTGTCACTTATATATGTGTCTTTAAACTGCCTGTCTTATCTCAAGATTTCGTTTTCAAGATTGCTTACATGCATTTCGAATATATTCATATTGTGTCTCTCCTGTATTGAGATGTTATTCTCCGACGAGTACTGGGTGTTTACCAGTCAGGACACTGCTTGTAGGGGTGGGGGTTGCTCCACTGGCGCGTTGCGCAGTCTACTGTTTGGCGCCATCTGCGTCAGCGAGCTCGTGTGTGCGCTTGGCTTCCTTCTCTTGCTTCCTCTCTGTGCCCCATGTTCCTTCATTCCCTCTCTCCCTCCAAATGCACTTTTAATTTTTATTGTCATATCAGCTCTTGATAAAAAAAATATGTATGCCATAACACAAGATCTTATTTTGGTTCTGTGTATTGTTTCATCAAACTATTTGGATGCTGTAGATTCAACTTTTACAAACTGTTGGAAAATATCCTTCCTTTTCCATACATATACAAAAAAAAGTTTGTGTTTTTTTTTTACCGTACTCGGTAGATAAAAGTGAATTTCCATCAAGGTTGGGTGGCATAAATTGCAGTTGAGAAATAAAACTGTAAAAGATATTTCCCTGCCTGTGACGTCAGCCGATTTGGTTGTCCCAAATTCACCTGGTATTGTCCTACTGCTACCATCCCTACATAGTTTAAGAGAAAATAAGTAAGGTGGGAGGGGAAGTCAACCAATAAAAATGTCTGGCTAACATCGTTGCCTTACATTCTCATAGTTTCTGACAAAATAAGTAAGACAGGAAGGAGGGAAAGTTGGCCAGTGAAAATACTATGATAACTAGAGGTACTATTTCCGTTATTGCAATTTTTATGGGTCGATGCTGTGACGGGTCCCATACGACTGCCTCCCAAGGTAATGGTTTTAATTGTTTTTAATATAATTTTACAGGAAAACGAGGCTTTGATGGGCAATTCTCTGCTGCCCTCCTTTCTGTTAGTTTTAAAGTTAAATGGGTGCAATGAAATATACTAAGTCAAGAAAGAATATAAATGTTTTAAGGCTATTATTTAGTACAGTCTAGTATGGATCACTGTAATTTAAATGATTGTTGGCATGGAGCCGAGATGCATTTCATATAATGTAAATTCATTCCTTTGGTGCTCCGAGATTAATGGTGCGTTTTAATTAATTGTGTTAATTGTGTAAATAATTTATTATTCATTATGATCTATAATTATAAACTGCTGTGATACATTTTGCTAGTATTTTCTTGGGTTTTTTCATTTGAAATTATTTTGTATTTTGCCAATATAAATAGTGTTCAAAACTTCTTCTCTGCACGTAGTTATTTGTGAATTGTCACAACTGTAATATTCACATTTAAGCCCGTGATATTACTTAGAGGAGGAATTTCAGACATAGAAGAGGAACAACTACAGTGGCGGAGACGTCTACAATTTTGATATTACGTGTGCTGGTTCGGCTAGATGGTATGTCTACGACGATCAGCATGTTCATTTACAGATATGTCTGAACAATCTTAACAGTGTGCAGCTCTCTTTAATTAACAATTTTATTCTTCATCACTATTAAAATTTAACCCTTTTTTCAGTTTGCACAAACTTCATCACGAATACTCTGTATAATAGAGAAATGCTCATTAACATATTTTCCATGTTCAGACGTAAATATTGGCTAGCTAGTGTCGGCATCAATCTCTATATAAGTTGTTGATTGGTAAATTAAACCTATCCAAGTATGTTACTAATTAAAAGTATAATTTTACTTTAATGCACAGTTCTATTTGAATATATAATTTGCCCTGTTACGAACTTGCTTTTAAGCCATTCGTACGTGAAAGTTGCTGGGGCGTAGCTCAATAATGATTCATGATTAGGTAGAGCAAAACAGTATAAGATGAGGTTTATTAACGTTAGGATTATACAATTATTATTTATGTTACTATTGATCGGGGGAGCTTTAAATTGAATACCAAGATGATTATTCATTATATTTACCTCACGCCATTTTATTATAATCTAACTGGAAAGTCATGACCTTGTTAATGTTGCCGGAAGCTGATTCTACGAGACGGTTAACGACGGCCGCACACACCCATCTTCCGTGGTCTTCTCTCTGCTCGGGTCGACGACAAAAGACGCTGTTCCGGGTGTTACGCCGGCCTATATCGGGCGCGTTGTTTTTGCGGCCCCGTTTACTGGCCAGTGGAGGGGATTTCTGCAACTGTCTTCTTTCTGCTCGGTGGTGTTGCAATCACGCTCGTTTCCTGGTTTAATGTTTGAAGGTGTGATCAGGCAGACCGTTCAGCTAAGGCCTGATCACACCATAACAGCCCGCTCATCCTACTATTCTCAAACATTGCTTCATATATGTTATTAAATAGTTGAGGGGATCATAGCTGCCACGTAGTTATTCAGTAACTATTTGTTGTATTTTTTTGAAGTTATACTTATTTTGGTTGAGGGTTGAGGGTAGTGTACAACGGAAGTTGCGCGCGCACAGTGTGATGAAATTCGACAGTGAACGTGTAGGGTATGGCCCAACGCGCATGCGCGTATAGTATAGCTACATACAAACGCAAGGTACACACGTATTTAAGGTTATGCACGTATCGCCTAGTTATGTACAAATGCAAGATAAACAACATAGCACGTGGTTATATTTAAAACCGACAGAAAATCAGTTCATGTAATAAGCAAGTTGAAAAACATTTCATTTATATTAGTAATTAACTGTGAATATATATTTATATCTTGTTAATTCATTTTACTTACTATGTGCCGAAAAAAATTTGTTTCTGACAAAAATTGTATAATAAAATTTTGAAAGTGTTTCTAAGTATTTGAAGTTATGCGCGAAATTTTTTTTTTAGTCACGCCAAAGAAGTATAACTTTTAACGCGCGTACATAAGTACACGTACCACATTTTTTTTTAGTATGTTGACTTTCAGATAATTTAACGTTTTCGTTAGTATCTGTCAGGTTATATAGCAGAAGTTGAGGTTTCGTAATTTCTTATTGGTGATCGCATATCTGCCGTGCCTTATTTCTACTTATAAGTCTGCAGTGTTAGCCGGGCAAGAAACTCTCACAAGACATACGCTATTATTAATTATTGTTACATTGCATTGTTCTGATTAACCCACGTATCAGCATCGCCAAAGCTGGTGTAGCCTCCCTACCTCTCCACAGAGTCAGTGTAACCTCCCATCCCCTTGAGAACTTTAGACATATCTGACTACGCCACGGCTACCATGTAATATCGCAGGTTCGCATTTAATTGACTGTCTTTGGAATCAACTTCTGAAAATATTTCCTGCTCGTTAACTCCATACGTTTGAAAGGAAACACTGATCGTTATCCACCCACAAATTTGGCAGCATTGTGGTAAATGCAAATCCATGTCGTAACGTCGTATATAAAGAGCAATGTTTTAAATTTGTGGACACTCAAGTTATTTCTTACTTTTTCTGTTTGTTGCATGCACGCAAGAATAGGAACTGGAATGTGATAATCTATTCGCTGTTACTTTTAACTTTTCTGAAGCCCTGCTAAAGTTCCACGTCCAGGATATTCCTCCGCCTAATGCAAACAAGACTTAAGAGAGTCTAGGAAATTAAACCAAAAGGACAACGCACCGCATTCGTGCGCGTTCAGTGTAACAATATTTTGCATAAGAATTATTTCTTGTTAGGCATTACCAACACACCAATATTCTCCCTGTTTTATTCATATTAATTATAAAGGAAATATAGTAATTTATAGACAAAACATAAGTGAAACCTTAAGATAATACAAAATAAGTAATTTTTATGTTAAACACAAGTATAACAAGTTTGTTATACGCGATATAGTTAGGAAAAAACCACCAAGCACGTAATACATAGGGTAATTTTTCAAAGGTTTGATTCAAAAAGAGCAAATAAACCGCGAACTGACTATAGAAACATATTATTGTTGCTAAAAATTCTACAGTTCCTTTTTATCAAAGCATTAAGGGCGCTGTATACCAAATCTGGAGCCACGTGTTTTAAATGGGGAATCAGCCAGTGTTAATAAAATTCCTTCTCCCTATATAAATTAAAAAAAATAACCGTTTCAAATGAAAGGATTTCTGCGTGACATTTCTTAGGGATACTGGCACTCTAATATATTAATGTTTAAAAATTTTTTTTTTTTTTTAGCGTTGCAGTGTTTTTTGTGAAAGTTGCATTGTATATATTTTTTGTTAGAAACTGTTAACTTTGAAATTGATTCACGGGAAAGGAATTTATTTAACATTGATACCCTATTTAAACTCCTTGGCTGCAGACTTGATAGGCAGAGTCCTCAATACCGCTATCGGCATCATGAAAATTTACAAATTATTTATGTGACACAAATCGAGCATAAATTCTATCATTAAGAGGCCTATTACATTTCCCCTTTAACCGCGAACAGCCTAAAGTGCACGGAGGCACATACATTTACAAACAAATTATACAATGCAACTTTTACAGGAAAAACTGCAATGTCAATAAATAAAAAACTATCCTTACTATCTTACTGAAAACTTTTATTTGAAACGGTTATTTTTAAAATATATGCGTTCAGAAGGTATTTTACTAACACTGATTCCCCATTTAAACCACGTGGCTCCAGATGTGGTATACAGCGCCCTTAATGCTTTGATAAAAAGGAACTGTAGAATTTTTAGCAACAATAATATGTTTCTATAGTCAGTTCGCGGTTTATTTGCTCTTTTTGAATCAAACCTTTGAAAAATTACCGCATGTATTACGTGCTTGGTTGTTGGTATGTACCTCTATAAGTATATGAAAATTTTTATTTACAATAATTTAAATTATGACTGCAAAGAATTTCTTGTTCGTTTCACAACACAGTAGATAAGACAAACTGTTCCAAAACGTTTAATTAACATGAAGGAATACCTATTATCAGTGTAATCAGTAGATTACTGATTATAACGAAGTAAATCTTAAAACCTGTAATCTCGACTGGTATTAGAAACTATGGCCTGGTCGTCACACGTTAGGAAGTTTATCGACGACGTGTTTTACACGCTGTATTACAAGCCAGAGTGCAAGTGGATTTGTAATAATAGGTACCTACTAATATCTAGTTGCAGATACGTTCCGCATTTTTCGACTTCTGTTGCATGCTTTTTGGGTACGAAACATTACATATAAATAAATTAGGATTACTTACCAAGGAGAGGAAATGCGATTCCATCTAGCGCAAGCCCACACAAAAGTACCAATAACCGACGTGCCATCTCAAAGGAGGAATGGGAATGCACACGAAGCACTTATCTTTCTCGTCAGTTGAATTCTGAAGCTTTATACCAAGTAACTCCCAATTAGAAACTTGAAGATGGTAGCGCGACGGCGAACCATGGAAATAGGAGCACTCGTAGATAATTCTGTACAGCTCCCAGACATTCGATCACGGCTCATAAAGCTCTGCGATTACTTCAGCTCCATTGTTAGCCATCCGCAACTGCCTCTGGAACTACTGTTACTGTGACTTATTCTACGTGGACTACGCACAACTGCTTTTGTTTTAGCGGCAGTAGGTCGCCAAGAACTGTAACGACTTGCGCCAGAAGGACTTGCTACTCTCTATCACTGTGACTAACATGCGACTTGCCACGGTGTAACTGTGATCACTTTATGCATGCTCCAGATTTTCCACTCCTCTGTTACGTACAATAGCGATAAAATATAAGTAACCAGCAACATAATTTGTTTATTGACAACTTAACTGTTAATGCATCCAGAGTTTTTTAAAATGCTCTTATATATTAATTTAAAAAAATTATACCCCTTGCCATGTTTGCAATGCATTGATTAATCTACGAAAAGAACACACACTTCAGACAAAGTGGGCCGGATACTTCAAGACATAACGCACATTATAAATACTATTTCGGATAGATCCAACATGGTTGAAAGTTGATTTTTCAGACTGCTGTATTTCTATAGTTATCAGATACATGCAAAACTATGATCGACAACAACAAAAAATTAGATTTAAAAAAAAAACAATTATGCGGCAGCCACTTAAAATCCTGTAGTTAAAGACAACACGTCAAAAATCTAGCGGGCAAGTTCAGTGCTTTGCGTGTAGTGTCGATGGGGTAATAGACGAACGTACAAGTCTCGCCCTTATTGACTGCTACAGTACGTATCTCAAACGTGAAGAATACCTGCAGAAAGGAGGAACGCCTTAATAATACAGCAAGCAAATATAGTGTATCAGTCATAAATACATTATAAAAACATCTCGGACCACGCATTTACCACAGTAAGTGAGATTCCTCCTTCAATAGCAAGGTGTGGGTGAAAATAAATAGTTTTCTTTAGTTTCCTCTAACACGAAGTGCACCGTAACATCGTAAAATCGCAAGATACCCCAATATTAAATATTTTGTTAGGCCTGTTCAAACATAACTTCGTTATCCAGGTTATTAAATAACAGAGACAATATATTTCTTAGATAATAAAATGTTTTAATTTTGAAGTCACATCAATTTGTTTTAATTGCGAATTAACTTAGTGCAGCTACTTGAGTGTAAAATTTTCGCCAGAGTTTGTAATCCACCCATTGTGAAAAGCCTAGTTGTCGTGTGCTGTAAAAGCAAATACAATATTTCCTGTTTCTGTAAATGTGTGCTGGGATTTTGCTCAACCTCCTCGAAACATAAAAGTGGCGTCATTCACTGATGCCAACTTATAATTAAATGGTAGTTTCATTTGTTACAAAATGCGCTATAGTGAATTCAGTATTACGGTTAGCTAATTTTCACCACAACCAGACTGAATGACTTTGGTTATCATCGAATTCGTTTGCTGCACGTCGTTGCTACATTTAAAACCTACTTTCGTAAAGGCAGTTCTCGGTAAACTGAGCCCAAAGCCCTGTTTCAGATATACTTGTATGTGCATTGTGTATTCTTACGCCATGTATGAAATTAACATCGTCATGGGCCTTATCACTTTATTCATGCGACAATTAAGTAAAACTACGAAATTATTATGAAAGTAAATTTCTTTCAAATTTGATAATTCTTACACTTTTATGTGTTAAAAAAAACAAATAGTTCCAGTGCTAACACATATTTACGTACTACTTTTAATTAAACGCTAATACAAGGAATTACTTTCCTTCCGTCATTTCCAACTTTACTGCCCGCATGCCAGTTAGTGTTCTCATTTAAATAAATGTAGACTCTAGGAGCAGTTATATTTTTCAAAGGTTGATTTCAAAAGTGCTCAGTTAACCGTGAACAACCTATAATAAATTAACTGTAGCGCCATTAACGCCCCCCATTTGTTTAACACTTTCGTGTTGGAACTTAATTACTACTCTAACTACAAAATGTCTTTGCCTGTCCCTGCAGGATTTCACACGGGAACACACATATATTTTAAGCATACAGTGAAAGCCTAGCTCTGCTACCGATCTTCTTTAATAAAAAAGGCCTTATCGATATCGCCTACAAACGACTCGCTGTATGTCAATGGAGATTCAAACAACAACAAATTCCTAATCAAAATAGAAACTATGTTTTTTAAATTTTAGGCAAACCCGTCTGTGGTAGTAGGGCGTATATAATTTCCCATGGCTCATCAGGGACAAGGAGTTGGCCAAAAATGTCAAAAATACACGAAGAATACGGACAGTCCCGCGACTTAGTGTACCAATGTACCGCGCGCTTTTAAAAGGAAGCAAATAGGTTCTTTGAAGGAAATTGTGCTGGAATGCTAGTGAAATTAAACTAAAAAAAATATGATTTATTTGGAAAAATAAATAGGCATAAAAAATAACATAACACTGAAAATACCCATTTCCAATTAAATATAGTTAAACACAATAATTTTTTCAACAGTATAGGCGAACCTTCTAATGGGTCATCGAAGCGTAAATGTGGCTATGTTTTTATATGTATAAATTAAATTATATCAAAATTGAAAAATGTACTACATAAAAATAGAAAATATTACACTGGAAATCATAAATTTTGGTATAAAATTAAATAAGCAGGACATACCAAAATACCAATTAACATTTACGCATCATCACAATGCAACGTTATGTATTTGTCACCCTTTAAAAAATTACGCACCGTAATATATACTGCAATTTACTTCCTACAAATGTAATCAACTCGTGTATTCCACATTTTGTATTTTGTGATTTAAGTTTACTGTTATAGCAGTCACAAGATATACACATATGTGTGTGTGCGTGTAAGTATATATATAAATAGTACTTTTTTTTATTCTAAATTTTTATAGCAATACCAAAACTTCCGTCAACTGCCATACCCGAAGCATCTTGTGACTGCTGTCTACTCCGTGCTAGTTTCTTATCCTCGCTGTGACGAAGTCACATTAGGCGAGACAATGATTTCCTATAAGTGAATGTGAATTTTATCTCAGCTTCAGATGATAAAATATTTTCTAAGGCAGTTCTCTACAAACACAAGTTTTTTCGAGTAAGAAGCGCTCTAACACAGTTATTGAAGATGAATTTGAAAATTAACATCCATTTGTGCTGTGAAAAATGTCGCGATGCTTTCAAGATATTTGATTTACAACTGGAAATGTACACAGTCCGACTGTACCAAACCCCGCGTAAACCATCTTGCCACTTACATTGTTCACTCTCACTACCTCACGTGGACATTTACACGCACCTGTGACACCCTGAAATAGCATGTCAGTTTTCTTTGCGTTGTCCTGCGTGATCGCCGATAGCTCATGGCACGCATGACATCCGCAGTTTTTGGAATGCGTACGAATAATTATTGTAATATTTCTGTGGAACAATGGCTATCCAGTGTGGGTGCCGAAGGAAAGATGTTCCACAACGACTCAGGAAACTCAGGGGGGTAATTTTAAGAAGGGCTAGATGGAAGAGCGTGCAAAAGAGCAAGAAAACGAGCAGACAATTGATTTCTTCAGGGCAGGCTTATAGGTCTAAAACCTCGTAGAAAATGCCGGCGGTTAACCCCGCTTCTTTCTTCCTCCAGCTGCTGAAATTGAGGCCACGTTTTCGTAGGGGTGCAAAATGTAATAATAGTTAGGCGAGCATTCAGTGATATAAGCTAATAAAATGAGAATGTAACTATTAAGAATTGAATGTTGTCATGCACGAGATGTCACTTGTTCTGTAAACAGAAAAGGAAAACGAATAATTCCATTTTTTGATGAAAAGCGCCTTATTTCGTGCAACAAACAGAACCAGCAAGCAAGTGTGTCGATTGGCTGGTTTAGTGGGTGTCGTATGTAAACGCACGCTGTATTGGAATTACTATGTTGGTCACGACGCACACTGGGGAAAACGGCAACAAAACCTGGCAGAAAATAGAGAAACGAAAATGGGACAGGGTCGTAATAATTGACGCGTCTGATAGGAGGGGAATCTGAACCAGCTGTCGTAGCATGTCGCGCTGTTCAGGTTTCCGGCCGCCTGGCAGAGCCCTCGGCGCATGCGCAAGTCCGCTGGTGTGTACATGCCTGTGTCAGCAGTTGAAATGCAACGTCTGTTTGTGGTGCTTCCTAGCCGGTGTAGAGAAGCAAAGATTGAGCGGCAGACCTGTCCACGTCAGGTATGCAATATTATTGTAGCGATAAGAAAAAAACGTTTTGGACGCTCGAGAGAAATACTACAAGTCTGCAAAGAAAGCACGTGCAAATGTAACATTTACGTGCGATCTAGTTGAAAACGTTACTTTTTAATTATGTTTCGAGAGAGATCAAGCCTCAATCCTTGTATTTCTGTGTCACGTAATCGTTCCAAAATACTGAGCACTTGTTTTCCTACTATTTTGTGCTACCTCCTTTGCTAGGATGACTGTTTTGGAAACGATATAAAAACGAAATAAAATGAAATCAGATTGTAGTGTATCTAGATATGTGTTTATTGCAGGCGTGAGTTCGAAAACTCTTTCTATCACGAGGAAAGAAGTCCTAGATATAATGAGACGTTCTGCGGTCGGCAACATAGATACACAATTCAACAACTGAAGAGACGAGTCCACGAAAAGAACTAAATGTATGTCTGAAAACCTAATGACTGGAAGGAAAAGTTGTTTTATTTAAAGTCTCAACGTAAGTCCCTTAGGATGAATGCGTGCAGAATAAAAGGAACGTTTGAGAAACGTAATAAGAAATGGCTTGAGTCTTCAATTTCATTTTGTAAGTGTACAGGGTATTATGTCATCGACCGGAAAATTCATTTGAAGCTAGTTGCGAGTGCACAAAACGACAGAAAACCGAAGACCTGAGGGGGTCTACACCAACAGCTGTTCTAACATAAGAAGCGCAAATGAGTTTGAAGAGCTGCAGGTCCCACTTCGCCTGGTTTGCCGTGAAAAATCATACGGCAAAACCCACGACCTGTACCCACAAGATACTATAGGCCTCAGTAGTATGATATAGCCGACTTTAGGACAAGAGCTGGTGATGGTGGAGGGGTGGAGCTGTTCATGCTCTGTCATTCCAGACCTCTGGCGGCCATCTTGTCCAAAATGTTGGATGTCGGTGACCTTGACCTTTGAGCTTAAAAACGCAAAAATCCCTACAATTTATATAAAAATCTATTTAAAATGTTTCTAAAAATTATTTTAAAATTGTTTAACTATTAAAAATTTATTAAAAAATATAAGTAAAAATTATTTTAAGAACTCACATTTTAAGAGGTCTCACCAGCACCATATCCAGCAGACTGACCCCCCTCCAATCAATCACATTGTCTTAACATTTCCCTCCCCAACACCTCACCTTTACTCATCTAATTGTATGCAGCCATCTTGGTTTTTTTCGTTTGTCATTTTTTAAACATTGTTGGAGGATGCCATATTGGATTTTATATGTTTAATTATAAATCACCTAGGTTGTTCTAGTGTATTTATAATCGATATCACCCCCAGGCGATCTGTCGATTTAGCCACCAGATAACAGACATATTTGTTTATGTTTTTTAAGTATAGGCGGTGCTGTTGGCGCCCTCCATGTTGGATTTTATTTTCAACGCATAGGTGGCATTAATTTCTCTATTATGCTGGCTGCTATCGGCCCGTACTGGATGATAACAAGGACCATTCCTGCAAAGTATGTAAACTGTCATTAATGTTTTTTGTTTTATTTTTCAACATCAATATTTTTATTTAAAATAATTTTTGGTGATTGTTCCGTATTGCGTNTTAATGTTTTTTGTTTTATTTTTCAACATCAATATTTTTATTTAAAATAATTTTTGGTGATTGTTCCGTATTGCGTACTCTTATGGTAAAACCATAGGAAACCTGCGAGTGCACTATCGAGTATCCACTCAAATTATTTACTTTTCAAGTCAGTGTACTATTGCGTATCCGGTCGAATTCCGTTTAACGTATCCAAGTTCAAGTCAATTGTTCCGTTTAGCGTATCCAAGTGTGTTTTTACTTAAAACCTTAAAGTTTTCAATTAGGAAAACGTACAATGGTGTGTGAGGGGTGTAAAATCACCATGTTGAACGCTCGGAAATTGATTTACTTCTCACCGGACGTAAACACATTCCTCATCGAGCATGACATCCTTAAACCGTCAATACCATGTAGACGATGCAGAAAAGGCGAAGCCAAGCTCGTGGACAATCGAGGTTTGTTTTACTGGTGTCGACAGCGCATGGAGAATGGCACAAAATGCAATTTTAAAGTGTCGGCAAGACAGGGCAGTTTCGTGGGAGATTCAAATTTGTCGCCGGGCAAGATCATCGAGTTGTGTTTATTGTGGTGCCTGATCAAGTATCCCCGACAGCAGACTATAGTAAACGAACTTAAGTGCTCGGGCAAGACAGTCGTCGCCTGGTCGAATTTCTGCCGCCAAGTGTGCATAGACTGGGTGTTAACTTACAGGAAAAGAATCGGCGGGCCTGGCAAAATAGTCGAGATAGACGAATCAAAGTTGGGTAAGCGTAAAAACCGCAAGGGACGAAAAGTTCACGGCCAGTGGGTTTTCGGCGGTGTGGAGAGAGGCGATCCTACTAATTTCTTCCTGGTGCCGGTGGAAAAGAGGAACGCCGCGACTTTAGTAAAATGTATTCGTGAATGGATTGTGCCGGGCACGACGATAATTTCAGACTGTTGGCGAGGTTACAGTAACTTGGACATGCACGGCTATCGCCACCTGCAAGTAAATCACCGGAAGGAATTTGTGTGCAGTGAAAAGAGTGGAATAGTTAACACCCGAAACAAACTAAAGCTGAGGCAAGGCGAATCTTTAAGAGTGCACACACAAAACATCGAACGGAGTTGGTGTTCGGTGAGGTATAGCATTCCGTGTTTTGGCAGACGGGAAAAGTCGTGGACCGGCTACTTGGCAGAATACATTTGGAAAAAGAACCACCCATACGGACAACGACTGCACTCGTTTCTAATCCATGCAGCTGCAATGCACGAGGAGACTCGTCACGAAGGAGACAGCGGTGATGAAGGCAGTTCTCTCAAAAGGTAAAACTAACAACGCTTTGCATTTGTAGAAAAAACTAAATAACGGATAAACGAAAAGTACTTTAATTTTTTTTTTCATTTTCAGATACGGGCAATAATGGCTAGTGAAAGAAAAAAAGTGTACCCGAGTAGCTGTTTGCGTCAATTTAAAGTGAGAATACGCAATAGAAAACTTTTAGCAAGTCACTTCTCCGCAATGGGATCGGCCCCGAGAAGCTAACGGCTAAAAAAAGTACCATCTTCCAGTAAACATTTTAAAAGTGTTTGAATAGCTTGTTGTTTGGTAGTAAGAAGGAGGACCAGATCGTTACTCCCTTGCCAATATATATCACCTCCATAACAACACGAAATAGCCATCTCACAGCTCGTGATTACTAATGGCTTAAAGTTTAAAATGAATTAGTTTATTTATCTAAACATTTGTTCATTTTAATAATGTTCTGCTCCATATCGGCGATCAATTTAAAGTGGGAATATGCAATAGGAAAGTTTTAGCAAGTCACTTCTCCGCAATGGGATAGGCCCCGAGAAGCTAATGGCTAACAAATTACCAACGTCTAGTAAATATTTTTAAAGTGTTTATTCAAAAGAAAGAAACTACTTATGTTTTATAAATGGCACATAGAGAGAATTTAAATAACATTTATTGAAAAACCACACACAAAATCAAATTTTACATTTATATACATGTTTAATAAAGTCGGAGACTCTAGGATAGATTAACTGGATGTCCATTTTTTTTTAGCTGCTGTACACTGCCTACATCCAGCAGTAGGTAATCTTCAGTTATGTTGTCACATCCCGAGCCACGAAAGGGTGATGTCTAGAAGCCCTGGCCGTTAAAGGGTGATGTCTAGGAGTCCTGGAAGAGTACCCATCTCGCCGAGTTCCGTTTGGAGTATCCAAGTTCGAGCCGGGTGCGGTTTACTTCTTCACTGTAGGTTGGAGCGTATTAAAAAAAACATTACCCATTTGCCTACAAGCATTGGAGCCCATCACTGCATCGCTCTCTTTTGGCAATTCAATCCCATATTTTTTGGCCCTCATCGAATCGCACCATAGCCTT